>JAOPHQ010002332.1:7500-123113 GCA_030340625.1 Merluccius polli
CTAAATGTAAGGGGTATGAAAACAGTGGTGGGGGGGGTGGGAAACATTTCCCTTACTTTCAATTCCCAATGACAGACATAAGGTCTGATATCCCTCCGGCTCTGCCCTGGTTCGGTAGAAGGGGAACTCATGAGACTTATGATGCAGTGCATCGTATGTACTGTCAGTTACTTCTCACACCTGGGACAAACCGCCTGTCAGTTACTTGTAAGAATGAAGAATGTGCTGTTGAGTTATGAATCATTTCTAACTCGACAGAAGTCAGACATCCCTCACAGGGACTTGAGTTAGAGATACAGTCTGGTATATATATATATATATATATATATATATATATATATATATACCAATATATGTCTATATATATACCTCCTGGGGTGCTGTGCTACAATCATGAAATCATTGTAAATGGGAGGTATGGAAACCCTGTTAACAAGACTGAACAAACAAACACATTTTATCCAACATTCATCAATCATTATGAATTCAATATTAAAAAAGCCATTATTGCACACTTGATACCACTTAAAATCCTGTTCTAACCTTTATGTCTGTGGTTCTAAAGCATACGGTTGGCATAAATCACATAAATGTATTTTTGTTCTTATCGCTGACATCGCCAATGAAAGGACCAGACAGTTATAATGCCTCTCCCGCTCCTAACAATTGAGTTTGAACATCGACGCTTGGGACACACTGGAGCTGGGAGGGAGGATTACACGTCCCCCGGTGAGGTGTCATGAGGAAGTGTTGGCTCTGATCCCTCCTGCCCTGGCTAATATGGTAATTCAACACACACACACACACACACACACAACCAAGATTTACTCTCTTTATTACCTCGGCAGAGCGTTTAATTTCCTGAGCATTTGGCTGCGTTACCTCCCCCGTACCTCCCCCCCTACCTCCAGGCTGCGTGAACGCTACAAACAGGCGGATGTCATGCCTGGCAATCACTCAGGGGGATGCCCCCCCCCCCCCCACCCACCTCCACCCCATACTTCCCCCCCTACCTCCACCTCTACCTCCATGACCTCCCCTCCTACCTCCACCTCTACCTGCACCAGCCCTACCTCCCCCCCTACCTCCACGACCTCCACCCCCATCTCCAGCTCTACTGCCACTAAGCGCTCTGCGTGTCTATATGTGTGTGTGTGTGTGTGTGTGTGTGTGTGTTTATCTGTGTTTGTGCTTGAATGGTAAAAATGTGAAAAGAGATGAGAATCTATGCGCTTGTCTTTGTGTTGTGTCTAGGTTTCTAGGTATGTAATGACATGGTGATTGCCCCATTGAGCTCATAAACGTCACTCAGCATTGATGGATCAGTTTCAACCCTCATTTGTTTTTAATCAAGATCTTCTTCTCTCACATCGCCCTCTAATGAACGCATGATGATGAGGTCCGGGACCGCGGGCTCCAGAAAAGAGGATACATCGAGAGAGAGAGCCGCTCTGCTGTCACCTCAAGCTGGATCAATCACGATCTGGGAGTGTTTCAGTGGATGTGAGACCTACTGTCATCATGGAGACATGATGGATGTGAAGACCTTCTCATCTGGCTTGCAGTGTGTCCACTACTCAGACAAGGACAAGACTAGGGGTGCTGTTTTAGCACTACCGCATGTGGTCACATGAATGGATGTTTGTGTGTAAACCCAATCATAATCTAAGCACAACACATTCATATTCATATTAAACAGTATTCTACACGTGTTTAGCTGTCCCAGCAGTAATTATAACTTTGGGCAGTTTTGTGCTCTATTTTTCCATTGCTGTCAATAGAAAATTTGACATATTGATTTACTCTATTGATATATTGATTAACACTCAGTGGAAGTGGGATTCATATTCGATCAATCATGAGAGGCATTTTGATTAGAATTGGGTCCGTTAGAAGACCCTTCATTCAGAATGACAGTGAGTATAATTATAATCACTTCATCATCAGTTTAATGAACACTTCAAAACGCTTCAAAACAGGACTATGCTTTCTCAAAAGAAATACACACAATTAAAAGTAGGGTGGAGGATGTTGGAAAAACGGTTTGAGCACACAGCATTTAGAAAAAAAACAATTCAAAAGTCCAACCCCCTTTCCTCGCCCCCCCCCCCCCCCGAAGCCACGCCTCCAGAGTACAGGAACGCGCAGCGCTTGTTCCCGAGGGTTCACGAGTGCTACACTTGCTTATTTTACTTATAACTATATAATTTGTTTTCTTTCAGCAGCCCGTGCTATCTGATATGCAGCTAACCAGCCAGTAGCCAAGCCTCTGAGGGCGCGCGATTCGTTCGCCCGAAGAGGAGTACACGCAGAGGAGGGAGGGGGGAGGGACAAATGGCAGTTGAGTTTGATAGACAAGTCACCATCCAAACATCTTGAACGTGACGCTCATAATGATTGGATGGAGTTTTTTCAGTCCTTCCCATCCCACAGATGACTATTTTTTTCGGTGTATGTGTCATATCATTTAATTCATTGGTTTCAATCTGTGTGTGAAGGAGATTTTAAGCAATATGGTAAAAAACGCTGCTGGAAAACATCATCCACCCTACCTTTAATGTTAGAACAATAACATTTTTGGGTGAATCTTGTTTTTAGGACAACACATGACTGTTGGCACATGAGCCAACAGTCAGAAACCACCTACAGATGGATTCGGGAATCTAACAGGTATCCAGGCCTGCAGCGTCTCCCCTCCCTAGCTGTGTCCTTGGCAGGAGGGAGGAGGACAGGAGGAGGGAGGAAGGATATAACCTTCTGAAAGCTCAGGCAGGCGGCCCGCCCCTCACCAGGAAGACGAGGACAATGTTGCACGGCTGAAGGACTCCTGGGTTGGACCTGAGGGCGGAACAGAGACGGCCAAACAGTGTGGATCCATCCTAGAGACTAGTCCTCACACACACACACACACACGCACACACACACGCACACACACACACGCACACACACACGCACACACACATGCACACACACATGCACACACCTCACTGCCTGACGAGCAAAGGGGAAGAGGGAAAACTTCTGCCCTTTCCTGTCAAATCCTTCAATCCTTTTCCCGAAAAGAGTTTCGAATAAGCCAAGAGTGGCCGCCCCCAACCGAATTCCTGGGTGACTGCAGACAGAATGGATGTTGCCTCCACAATGCAATCTCCCTCCAGCATGTAGCCAGGGGACAATAGTGATGGTGGAGCGGGAGGAGTTGCCCAATAGGAAGCCGGCTGAGGAGGACCGGAAATAGGAAGCAGAATCAGGAATAAACAGTGTTGAAATAAGCAAGAAGCACTAAAGCATTCCACACGGCGACCTTACTTGGAGCAACATCCAGCAGCCGCATAGATAGCATGGCGTGTCTCTCCATAGGAGAAGCGACAGACAGAAATGCATAAATATTGTATGTATTATTTACTCGACTGAACCAGCATTGAGCAACACGCGTCGGATGGACATGCGCTAGTTCGCCGCACACACAACCATGCCGTAGACCATTACCTGATCTTCAATCATGTGTCACTTCGTGTCACGCTGCGTATAGTCTGAAATACATTTCAAAACCATTTTTCCATTTAAATTGTTTTTTCTCAGTTCATAGAGCGGTGAATTAACTTGTGGCTTGTGAAGAATGTTAATCAAGATTTTTGTCTGAAGGCTGAAAATTACATTTTCAGTTTTCTGATGACTCAAGGCTTGGTTTGTTATTCAGATTCAACTTCTGCTATGATGCATACAAAGGCTCAAATACAACTTTCCTTTCTGCAGTTAATTCTGTTTTTATGGATTTCTGCTTCTGTGTCATTTCAGTCTCTCTCTTTTTCCAGCCGGGCGTTTTTCTCATAACCTAATAAACACCATTTGCTGGTGAGCAGACTGGTTTTATTTACCTCTGACTGTTGACCAAAGTATTCCAGTGATGAGCATGCCAAATACTGCTGCAAATGTTGTAAATAATGTTGTAGTCAATATATTGATGGTTTTAGAATATAACACAGACAAAACCCAACCACTCCTTTAAATAAAACATTGTTTTACTCATATAGTTTTTCTTGGTTGTTTCCATTTTGCGTATCTATAAATGTCAATGCACATTACTTTATAATGAACTGCCAACTAAATCCAAATGATTTCTAGGATTCATTGGACTGCAGACCCTCCCCTTGTGGCGGAGCAGCGTTTTGTCCTCAAGGCGACACTAAACAAAGCAAATGACAATGATGCAAATGTTCTCCAGCGAAACATTGCTGAAAATGAGTTGGACTCAGGCTGTTGGACGGTGGTTCCCCGAACCGAGCCGGGAGACTGTTGTTGAGTTGCTCGCTGACTGCTTTAACCTCCATTTATAGCAGTCGGCCATACGCTTGTGAAGACATAACATAATCGTCATTTTTTGGGTGTAAAAAAACCCAAAACGTGAGTCTTTTCCTGCATCTTACAAAGTGCTCCTGGGAACCGAACAACAAGGAAAACAACATACAAGGCGAGGTCATGTCTAGCCCGCCGCCCCTCCAGGCAGGAAGTTCCTCGGGGGGCCCAGCCCATCAGAAACAGGAAGAACAAAGTGCAAACCAGCAACAACGCCCCACCCCTCACGCTACCAAGACGGATTATGTTCTTGTTTCTTATAACCCGACCTGGTCAAACTGTGTTCAATCAGGTTACAACGGCCCTGCCAGAGGTGAGCTCAGCTTTTTCTAAAGGAGTTTCACTTCCCAGGCTGATATAAATGGATAACCATAATGGTCCCTTGGAGAAAACAAGTCCACAGAGGGGGCTCATTGTGACAAGACCAAACAAAGCCTCAATTTTGTTTGTCCATGGTGAAGGTTGGTTTGGAGACAAATGGCTTGAGATTTCATCTCAAGCCCGTATGGATGTGCTCATTCCAGTCCGTCTCACTGAGGACAGGGCCGACTGAAAAGCCCACGCCTGCAATGTCAAATGCAATGAGAAACATTTTTGCAACAGATCAGTTGTACTCACACAGAGCTCTGCACCCACAATACAGTGAATGCAGTCCAGGCCATTTTGGTGAAAAAGTAAACACATCCATCATCACATCTGAAATAATTTAATAAACGCTTTGTCAGCTGTACTATTAAAACGATGTCAATGGAAGTGATGGCTTTTTTGGGGCAGTTTCACACACACACACACACTCACACAAACACAGACACACGCACACATGCACGCACACATGCACGCACGCACGCACGCACACACACACACACACACACACACACACACACACACACACACACACACACACACACACACACACACACACACACACAATTTAGCAACATTGCTGATGGGTGTGTGTGTGTGTATAGAAAGAGCCTAATTACGTTGTGCACAATGGCGATAAATCATTAAAGTCTTAATCAAGGCTTGAAGTGAGCCGAGGTCATCAGTCATGCAGAAGAAGACAACCCCCTCCCTAGCAGGCTTGTTGTGTCCCGACATGGAGCATCGCTCTGATGTCATCAATGGCTCTGATGTCTTATCCTCATCTACATCAAGACGGCTGCCAAGACTGGAGCAAACCATGCAGGTAAATGCAATGAATTAGATAGCACACATGGTCGGCCTTCCAGACCGTAATATCCATGTCATCGTGAGTGTTGTAAATCGAGGATGATTTCAATCATGGACAACATCAAAAAGCAGCCCTTTGTAAAACCACTAGTTAAATCCCCTGTTTGGGGGCCACTGAGCAGGTCATCCCAACGCCCTCATTGAGACATTGAACAGTAGTTGAGCAGGTCATCCCAACGCCCTCATTGAGACATTGAACAGTAGTTGAGCAGGTCATCCCAACGCCCTCATTGAGACATTAAACAGTAGTTGAGCAGGTCATCCCAACGCCCTCATTGAGACATTGAACAGTGGTTGTCTGTGATGGATTGTGGCGGCAGTGGCATTCAGGCGGCCCGCTTCGCTCGGGATGACGGATTACACTTCTATGGAATCTATAAAAATGTGTTGCCGCTGGATCGTGTTTTGGATGCGTCTTACTTTTAGAAAAATAAGCTCACATTAAAACACTCTAGAAGGGAGGAAAATATTGTGGGCTGCAGTGACAGTGAAAAACAACTGTGGTTCCCTGTGAGAACGTATGGATTTTAAACCCCATCGACGGGACCAATAGAAAGCAAAGCAAGGTGGGAGGATGGCGAGCCAGGCAGTAGTACAACAGCAGGGGGTTATTTTTAGCCAGCAGGTTTCAGTGCAATCACTTTGAACCTCTCATTAAGATGAAAGACAGAGAAGAAAGAAGGAGTCTTGTCCAGATAAAGGTGACCTCTCCCAGTGATCAGGCAGGACTTTGGTTCGCTCTTCAGATGACTTTTACTTTAAAATCTAATGTAGACGTTTAGAAATGTAGACGTTTGGTTTAATGAGGTTAATGTGCCGAAAGCATTGGCCCTAATTAACAATAAGAGACGTCCAATGCTCTTTAATCACCCGGTATTTAGAGATTCACCATGGAGATGTATTACCGCCAAGAGCAGAAGGCCCAGCAGACTGCTTTCATACTTTATTCATGTTGTACCATGTGTCTGTCTCCTGTGGTAACAAAATACATTATATTTTTTAGACTTAGTTACTGGTTGAACCATTTATTTCCCAACTTCAGATGTTTTATTTGTTATGGATGGACAATAGATGGTATGAGAAACAGGGGTTTTCATGAGCGATATGCAGGTGGGGGTCTTTGAATTATTGATCATGCTGGAGATTGCATTTAGACCATTCAGGATAAATAAGACTCATTAGCACTCTCAAGGTCTCTTTCCTCTCCAACACATTATTTATCTCAGATGGACCATTTTCTTTCTAAGCATATAATTGTTAATGGGTTTTACAGTGAATTGTTATTTTTATGGGTCTAAACTTCCCAGAGACGACTCATTGTATTGTAATTACCAAAGAGTCACTTTTATCCTCTTTTATTTACTTTCAAAGTTTGAAGTCGCTGCCCGGATAACTTAAAACTGCTTTTATTTACCAATGAAACTGGCTCTTGAGCCTGCTCACAGGTACGACCATGAGGACGTACTACTGCACATACATGCTGCCCTCTACTGGTTCATTGTAGGGTTTCTGGGTTTTTCTCACGACCGGGATTGGTCCTCCTCGGCTTCCGTACAAAGCTTTGTTGACATGCGAGAAACACGTGGCTGACTCCGGTGAGCAGAGTAGCGACCGAGGAAACCAGCAAGAAAAAGCCACTCACTGCCTGAAGTGTGAGAGCAGACTGAAGCTTTCCTCCTCTCTGTTTGAAAGAGAATAAAAGCAGGAGAGGAGTGGCGGGAACTGAGGAGTTATGATGAGTTGTGGAGGTGACTAGGCAGGTGTTATGTGTTACTAGGCAGGTGTCATGTGTTACTAGGCAGGTGTCATGTGTTACTATGCAGGTGTCGTGTTACCAGGCAGGTGTCATGTGTTACTAGGCAGGTGTCGTGTTACCAGGCAGGTGTCATGTGTTACTAGGCAGGTGCCATGTGTTACTAGACAGGTGTGTTACCAGGCAGGTGTCATGTGTTACTAGGCAGGTGGCATGTGTTACCAGGCAGGTGTCAGGTGTTGCTAGGCAGGTGTCATGTGTTACTAGGCAGGTGTCGTGTTACTAGGAAGGTCAGGTGTTACTAGGCAGGTGTCATGTGTTGCTAGGCAGGTGTCATGTGTTACCAGACAGGTGTTATGTGTTACTAGGCAGGTGTCAGGTGTTGCTGGGTAGGTGTCAGGTGTTGCTAGGCATGTGTCATGTGTTACTAGGCAGGTGTCATGTGTTACCACCAGGCAGGTGTTATGTGTTACTAGGCATGTGTCATGTGTTACTAGGCAGGTGTCATGTGTTACCAGGCAGGTGTTATGTGTTACTAGGCAGGTGTCTGGTCACTGTTAGGCCTACTAGGCAGGTGTCATGTGTTACCAGACAGGTGTCATGTGTTACCAGGCAGGTGTCAGGTGTTGCTAGACAGGTGTCGTGTTACCAGGCAGGTGTGTGTTACTAGGCAGGTGTCATGTGTTACTAGGCAGGTGTCATGTGTTGCTAAGCAGGTGTCATGTGTTACTAGACAGGTGTCAGGTTTTGCTAGGCAGGTGTCATGTGTTACTAGGCAGGTGTCATGTGTTACCAGGCAGGTGTCATGTGTTACTAGGCAGGTGTCATGTGTTACTAGGAAGGTCAGGTGTTACTAGGCAGGTGTCATGTGTTGCTAGGCAGGTGTCATGTGTTACCAGACAGGTGTCATGTGTTACCAGGCAGGTGTTATGTGTTACTAGGCAGGTGTCAGGTGTTGCTAGGCAGGTGTCATGTGTTACCAGGCAGGTGTTATGTGTTACTAGGCAGGTGTCAGGTCACTGTTACTAGGCAGGTGTCATGTGTTACCAGGCAGGTGTCATGTGTTACCAGGCAGGTGTTATGTGTTACTAGGCAGGTGTCAGGTGTTGCTAGGCAGGTGTCATGTGTTACCAGGCAGGTGTTATGTGTTACTAGGCAGGTGTCAGGTCACTGTTACTAGGCAGGTGTCATGTGTTACCAGACAGGTGTCATGTGTTACCAGGCAGGTGTCATGTGTTACTAGGCAGGTGTCATGTGTTACCAGGCAGGTGTCAGGTGTTGCTAGGCAGGTGTCATGTGTTACTAGGCAATTACCAGACAGGTGTCATGTGTTACTAGGCAGGTGTCATGTGTTACTGGGCAGGTCAGGTGTTACTAGGCAGGTGTTATGTGTTACCAGGCAGGTGTTATGTGTTACTCGGCAGGTGTCATGTGTTATCAGACAGGTGTTATGTTACTAGGCAGGTGTCAGGTGTTGCTAGGCAGGTGACAGGTGTTACCAGACAGGTGGCATGTGTTACCAGGCAGGTGTCATGTGTTACCAGGCAGGTGTTATGTGTTACTAGACAGGTGTAATGTGTTACTAGACAGGTGTCATGTGTTACCAGGCAGGTGTTATGTGTTACTAGGCAGGTGTCAGGTGTTACTAAGTAGGTGTCATGTGTTACCATGCAGGTGTCAGGTGTTGCTAGACAGGTGTCGTGTTACCAGGCAGGTGTATGTTACTAGGCGGGTGTCAGGTTTTGCTAGGCAGGTGTCATGTGTTACTAGGCAGGTGTCATGTGTTACCAGACAGGTGTCATGTGTTACTAGGCAGGTGTCATGTGTTACTAGGAAGGTCAGGTGTTACTAGGCAGGTGTCATGTGTTGCTAGGCAGGTGTCATGTGTTACCAGACAGGTGTTATGTGTTACTAGACAGGTGTCATGTGTTACTAGGCAGGTGTCAGGTGTTGCTAGGTAGGTGTCAGGTGTTGCTAGGCAGGTGTCATGTGTTACTAGGCAGGTGTCATGTGTTACCAGGCAGGTGTTATGTGTTATTAGGCAGGTGTCAGGTCACTGTTACTAGGCAGGTGTCATGTGTTACCAGACAGGTGTCATGTGTTACCAGGCAGGTGTTATGTGTTACTCGGCAGGTGTCATGTGTTATCAGACAGGTGTTATGTTACTAGGCAGGTGTCAGGTGTTGCTAGGCAGGTGACAGGTGTTACCAGACAGGTGGCATGTGTTACCAGGCAGGTGTCATGTGTTACCAGGCAGGTGTTATGTGTTACTAGACAGGTGTAATGTGTTACTAGACAGGTGTCATGTGTTACCAGGCAGGTGTTATGTGTTACTAGGCAGGTGTCAGGTGTTACTAAGTAGGTGTCATGTGTTACCATGCAGGTGTCAGGTGTTGCTAGACAGGTGTCGTGTTACCAGGCAGGTGTATGTTACTAGGCGGGTGTCAGGTTTTGCTAGGCAGGTGTCATGTGTTACTAGGCAGGTGTCATGTGTTACCAGACAGGTGTCATGTGTTACTAGGCAGGTGTCATGTGTTACTAGGAAGGTCAGGTGTTACTAGGCAGGTGTCATGTGTTGCTAGGCAGGTGTCATGTGTTACCAGACAGGTGTTATGTGTTACTAGACAGGTGTCATGTGTTACTAGGCAGGTGTCAGGTGTTGCTAGGTAGGTGTCAGGTGTTGCTAGGCAGGTGTCATGTGTTACTAGGCAGGTGTCATGTGTTACCAGGCAGGTGTTATGTGTTATTAGGCAGGTGTCAGGTCACTGTTACTAGGCAGGTGTCATGTGTTACCAGACAGGTGTCATGTGTTACCAGGCAGGTGTTATGTGTTACTCGGCAGGTGTCATGTGTTATCAGACAGGTGTTATGTTACTAGGCAGGTGTCAGGTGTTGCTAGGCAGGTGACAGGTGTTACCAGACAGGTGGCATGTGTTACCAGGCAGGTGTCATGTGTTACTAGACAGGTGTCATGTGTTACCAGGCAGGTGTTATGTGTTACTGGGCAGGTGTCAGGTGTTACTAGGTAGGTGTCAGTTGTTACTAAGCAGGTGTCGTGTTACCAGGCAGGTGTGTGTTACTAGGCAGGTGTCATGTGATACTAGGCAGGTGTCAGGTGTTGCTAGGCAGGTGTTATGTGTTACTAGGCAGGTGTCATGTGTTACCAGGCAGGTGTCATGTGTTACTAGGCAGGTGTCAGGTGTTGCTAGGCAGGTGTCAGGTGTTGCTAGGCAGGTGTCATGTGTTACCAGGCAGGTGTCATGTGTTACCAGGCAGGTGTCAGGTGTTACTAGGCAGGTGTCATGTGTTGCTAGGCAGGTGTCAGGTTCAGGAGAGATAGCTGAGTTAGCTGCTGGTAAAACAAACTAGCTTGTCAGCTAGCCAGTTAAAGCTGTCAACACACAACCTGTCGACGTCACTGAGCAGCTCCTCCCACTGGGTCAGACACACCCACTTTTCTTAAAGGTCTCATTCCGCGAGAAACAGTTTAATACTTGTTTTTGTTGAAATACTATAGGTCTCACCGAGTTGCATGTGCGTGCTGCGCGTGAAAACGTTCTTCTACCCCCATTGCCTGTATTTGGCAATGAAAGAACAGAGAAAAAAACACTGAGAAATATCAGCGGATGAGAAAAGCCCCACGGATTGACGTCAGTCCGTGAATTAGTATTCATGGCCTCGCCTCCGCTACCGCCCACCGAAAGTCAGGAAGTAGCAGGACTGTGCAACAGCACAGTCGCGATTCTCGACTCGTCTCGCACTAGTTGAATATGGAGCGGAAAAATCCTCACTGCGCACTGGAGGTAGCGTCACAGTGCTGTTAGCCAACCAGAGGCGAGTTCATTAGCATGTCATGCATATTCATGATGAGAGGCGAAATCGTGTCGTTCCCCCCCCCCACCTCAAACTAAAACAGCATGAAACAGGCGCGGCAGAGCATTTTTTTTTTAAACCAAAACCGGTACTGAGGGTATTTATTAACACTAGAGACCACCGCAAAATTAATGAAAAAACGATGAGATGAGACCTTTAATGAACAATTTCACCAAACCGAAAAGATTCAGAATATATTAGTGATTATTACAAATTAAACAAAAGTAAGACCTTACGATGTACATGGAAGTGTTGGCTTTATTGGGGACTTGTGCAAAAGGCACACACACACAGACGTTGAGTATAGAGTTGTTTACACACTAAAACTATTCATGTTTATTTAAAGTAATATTGCACTTGACCGGAATGGAGGAGTAGACATTATAACATGAAAGACATATTATACACGACAGTTGTAAAGACATTACGTTCAGCAGTATTTTGACATATTGTGTTTGCAGGTCTATTTATTATCCTGGTGCGTGCTCATCTCACGACGGAGCGGCTGGAGCGGGATGCCCCACATGAGCGTTATTGGCTAGACAAGAGGGCGGGACTTTCAGTTACATGGGGGGTTAGCGGCGAGAGGGAGGGACTTCCGACAGCGCGATATCCGTTTTCCGTGACGTGTTTCGGTTTGTTAACATTTTCGTCCGACCTCCATATTTATTCTCCCTTGTCGTCGTCGCCGCTCTCCTTGTCATGTACGTACTCTGCTCCCCCGTCCGGGGACTGTTAAATTGGCGTACACGGCTCGCAGGAAGTAAGAGACCGGAAATTGCGTCGCGCTAAACCGGTATAACGCTACAAAATGCATCGCTCTATTTCTCCACATCTGAGACTGGGCGGGCCCCAGACATCATGACGTCACTGTGCAACGTGTAACGGAAGTGGCTTGTTCAGCTCCACAGTAAAAAACCAAAACAAAACGACGAAACGCGCCGGAAGACGTTTAAAAAAAACCCACAAAACCATGGGACTAACGACAGTGCATGCAGTGCCGGAAATACATTCATACGCCGAACTAAACATTGCAGTTTGAATTTTTAAAAAGCAGTTTTTACTGCCCTTCCGTACTGTAAACACCGCTCCGCTGCTAGCTCACAGGCTAGCAGGCTAGCTACCAGCACAGGTAACCACAGTGACTTCTAGGTCCTAGTTCTGGGTCCGGGACACGAAGCCACCCTGTGTTGGACTATGTGATCCCAGCAGGGGGCCGTAATGCCCGGGTTGTCGTTATTGTCGTCGTCGTTGTTGTTGATGACGCGCTAGCTCTTTGACACTCCGGAGGAGCTAACGGCTAGGGAAGTAGCACACACACACAAGATGAGTTGGTTCAACGCGTCCCACTTGTCGACCTTCGCCAAACAAGCCCTGACGACCGCCCAGAAGTCCATAGACCGGGTGCTGGACATCAAGGAAGACGACCAATGGGGGGACACTGTGGTGATGCCCTATGATGGTGAGTAGCCCTGGCACCAGACCCCCACTGACACCCCACTGGTCACACACCTGACGCTAATTAATGTCTTTTTACTTGCCAGATTTACCTGTGAAGTCTCCGTTAAGTGGAGGATGGGGGACCGGTCAGTGGGAGTCCGCCCAGGAGGAGGACGAGGAGGAGGAGGAGCAGCAGCAGCAGCAGCAGCCCATGACCCCTCTGTCGTCCGAAGCCATCACGACACCCGTCACCCGCACCGTCGTCGACGAGACGGACAACTTCTTCAGTGCCTTCCTGCCTCCGGGAGACACGCAGGAGGCCGCGGACGCCCACGTCGTGTCTGTGGCGCCGAAGACCAAGAGGCGGCAGCAGGAGAAGAGCAAGGAACCGGCGGTCCTGAATGAAGCGGAGTCCGAATCGTCTCGTTTGACTCGAGAGGATCCGGATGTTTCCCTGAGCCTGCTTGATGAGCCCGAGCCGTCGTCTGGGTTACCTGAAGATCGCTCTGTTGTCCTTCAACCGGTTCCTCTCATCGCGTCTCAGGAGGATCCGCCTTCTGAGTGCGACGGTGAGCCCACCAACGAAAGCGGGGTAGAAAACGAAGACGGCGCTCTAGAATCTGTGGACATTCAAACAGAACCGAAGTTGTCGATTCGCTTGGATCACCTGGCGGATGACCCCGCCGGTGACACTGCCGGTGACCCCGACGTCACCGACTCGCCCGAAGCTTCAAATGAACCCGAGAGCCCCTCCCCTTCTGACCCGACGCCACCCCCGCCCCCCAAGCCGATACCACAGGAAACTAAAGACGCCAAGCCGGAAGACCGCCAGACCGACACGCCCTCCCCTCCGGTCAGCGCGTTCTCCTCAGGCACCTCGACCACAAGCGACATTGAGGTGCTGGACCACGAGAGCGTGCTGAGCGAGAGCTCGGCCAGCTCCAGGCAGGAGACGGCGGAGGTGAAGGCCGGCCTCCACCTGATGCAGGGCTCCTTCCAGCTGCTCTCCGCCTCGGCGTGTGGCGAGTTCCCCCGTCTGGACGACTACGGCAAGCTCACCGAGAGCTGCGGCTCGTCCTCGGACGCGTTTGAGCGCATCGACTCGTTCAGCGTGCAGTCGCTGGACAGCCGCAGCGTCAGCGAGGTCAACTCCGACGACGACGTCCCGGGAAGTCGGACGCTGGCCTCGGTCACCGCCGGCCCAGAGCCCGGCGCCGTTGCGTCGTCGGCCGTGTTTCAGAGTCAGGATAAGGCCCCCGGAGGAGAGCAGGAGGGAGAAGTGGGGGAGGTAGAGGAAGAGGGGGAGGAGGAGGAGGAGGAAGAAGAAGGGCTCACTGAGACGATGAGGGACCAGTCATTGGATGAGATGGAGGAGAGCGGGCGGAGCGCCACACCAGTTAATTGCGAGCAGCCTGAAGATTTGACGTTAGAAGATGAGCATGCTAGTCTCATGATGTCAAATACCACATCAGATCAGGAGGGAAATCCCCCTCAGCCAATCACCAAGGAGATGAGAAGCGTCTCAACCTGTCAGATTCTGGAGTTGCAAAAGGTAATGTCTGTAACATTACAGACATGCAGCCTAATTTCAAAATCCAGGCATGAGGTCCTTTTTTACTCTGTAATCTCCCAATGGGTTTACGCTGTGCTTTTACTTATTAAACATATTTTGTGTTGAGCAAACCGACAATAATCTTTTGGGCAAACATTCCAGTGTTGTCCGCAAACACAGCAAGCCATATATAGCCATCCTGTTTCTTTGGTCTGGAGACTCCAACCTTGCTCAAATAATGTTTTAGTGAAGGTAAAATAATATGTTCAGTTGACCAAACCAACAGGGCCCTACAGGATATTAAAACCCTCATTTTAATATCAAGACGGCAACGGAAACCTAGTTAATAGAACGAGTGTCCTGCTCATCTGGGCTAGACAGTTTAGGTGTTACTTTGTTTAACTTCGGTGTCCAAACAAAACACATGTTGTAGCCATTGTCATTTAAGTAGGTCTTCTCTATTGTATTTAAGTGATTAATGTAATGTTTGGTGGCATGAAAGTTAAACTATTAATGAACCTTGGAAAATATTGCCGCTACTTTGCTGAAGTCATTGCGTTTAATTCTCAAATGGACTAAAACAAGCACATTGGTGGTGGGCTTCTCCCCCCAGGTGATCGATGAGCTGTCCAGCCGCCTGGAGAAGAGAGAGTCGCAGCTGCTGGCGGTGAGCACGGACAAGGCCCGCGTGGAAGAGGAGTGTGACAACCTCAGAGAGTGAGTTATAGCAGCACACATTTCTTCACCATGGTGTCAAATAGCCTCCATTAAATGCTGCCGAACCAAGTATCTGTTTTGGGAATTTTACTGCAAACAATATTTGATTTAAGATAAGATAAACCTTTACTAATCCCTGAAAGGAAATTCAGATGTCATAGATAGCAGCAACAGCAATGTGAATGAAACACAGGAGAGGTACAGGTAAGAGTACAGAACCAAACAAAGATAAGAATAAAAATAAAAATAAAGTAAAACACTAAGGAGCTGGCCCTAGATATCTGCACTGGAGCTATGAAAGACTGAATGACTGAACATATGTACAGTGTCAAATATATAGTCTTTCAATAAATAGTCTGTCTATGAATCTCTGTCTGAATATATGAATGAATGAGTCCATGACGGCACCATTTAGGACCTTGTTTTATAGAAATGTGTTGCATCATTCTGTTTATGTTGCGCTAAAGGGTTCAAACTTATAAATCCTATATGATATTAATAATGATAACTGATTTAATTCTTGTTCTCTATTGGGGCTGCTTAAGGTGCAACGCTATCCATGTCAGTAATAAAAGAGGAGCATTTTAATTTTACATAGTTTCATCAAGTATGGAAAATGCTCAAAAAAGGACCCAAAACCTTTACAGGTATTTGTACCTGTAAAGGTTTTGGAAAGCTGCCTTGGGTCCTTGTGGCAGCGTGGACAGAAGGACAATGAGCCAGTACTTTAATGACCTTCCTCTGTCTCCAGTGAAGTGGTTGCCCTGCAGGAGGAGAGCTCCACGGTCCGGTCTCTGAAGGAGGAGTTCACCCAGAGGATAGCAGACACTGAGCGCAAGGCCCAGGTAGCCTGCAAGGAGAGAGACATCGCCAAGAAGGTACCTCACTCATCTCCTAGACCTTACACCTTGCCAGGCCGTTACAGTTCTGACAGTTCATTCATTGAATTTGCCGGAACTGTTTGTGTGTTTTTGTTGAGAAGATGTTTTTGGGTTAAATTCCCTTGTAGGAGATCAAGGGCATGCGGGATGAGTTGTCCACCAGGCTGAACTCCAATGAGACGATGGAGATCATCAGAGATAAGGAGGAGCAGATCCGAGGCCTGCTGGAGGAAGGTGAGGCCGCTTCACTGGGCCTTTCCACACCACCCCCACTCCTCTAGGAACTAATCTCCATCTGTGTTTAAAACAGAATGATAGCATTATACACAAAGCTCTAGTAACTATCATGCAAACCCAATAAACCCCTTTAATTCTGGTCCAAACCAGTGGGCTCTGTACATGACCTAATGGTACCACATGGTCCCTTGCCTATTGCCAGTATAGACAACAGAACTACAAGAAGTTAAGGATAGAAGAAAGGCTGGGCAATAATTCAATATTATCGTTCGTCTCTAAATGGTATTGTATCGTCATGACAAGATATCGACTTATGATGATGCCCTAGATAGAAGTACAATATTTTCAGCCCAAAACAGTATGTGTGTGTGTGTGTGTGTGTGTGTGTGTGTATATATATATATATATATATATATATATATATATATATATATATATATATATATATATATATCAGGGGTCGCGTTAACGGAATATTTTCCGTCATTGACCGTTTTTTTCAAACGGTGACGGAAAAATCTGAGGGCCGTCCGTCATTTTGACAGATTGCATTTCACACCCTGACCACTTGGTGGCGATGAGCATATTAATTGGTTCTTGTATAAGAAGAGAAGTAGAAAAGAAGAAATAAACAACAAACCCATTTGAAAGTGTCGCAACTATCGACGGTGCCCATGAAGGTCAACAATCGCGCAGCACTACCCCCCCCCCCCCCCCCGTCAACATTCGCGCAGCACCCCATATATATATATATATATATATATATATATATATATATATATATAAAAAAGAGTCTCACAGCATTCCAGTGTGACAGCCTGGTATTTATAGTTCAGTATCCTTTCAAGGAAAAATGCATTCTATAGTATCGCCTTGGGAGGTGGGGGGGGTGGACAACCATTTCATATACCTGTTGCTCTCCAGGAATGTGTTTTTTAAAAGTCAGTGTGTAGTCAATATCATCATTGGTGTTGTTGTTGTTGTCCAGGTGAGAAGTTGTCCAAGCAGCAGCTCCAGCACTGCAACATCATCAAGAAGCTGCGTGTGAAGGAGAAGGACAGCGACGCCAGGCTCTCCAAACACAGCAAGAAGCTCCGAGAGCTGGAGGAGGAGCTCAGTCAGCTGCAGCAGGTCAGGAGCAAGAGCCACAGTACTGTTGGTCCTGGTGGGCTAGAACACAATATGCCAATATAGTGTGTTTTTCTTTCCCCCCTAATGTTGAACAATGACGGATACCATGTGTCCACTGTTTGTCCTGTAGGTTCTGGATGGGAAGGAGGAGGTGGAGACGCAGCACAGGGAGACCATCAGGAAGCTGAACAGCGTGGTGGAGCGGCAGGAGAAGGACGCCTCGCGGCTGCAGATGGACTCTGACGAGCTGCAGGAGAAGAACCGAAGCCTTCAGGCCGCCTTGGACAACTCTTACAAGTAAAGCCCTCACGCTGCCCACCACACTGTTGTGAAACACTCTGAAACACTCCTACACCAGATCCAGCTGTGGTGAAACATACTGAAACGCTCCTACACCAGATCTAGCTGTGGTGAAACATACTGAAACGCTCCTACACCAGATCCAGCTGTGGTGAAAACATACTGAAGCGCTCCTACACCAGATCCAGCTGTGGTGAAAATATACTGAAACGCTCCTACACCAGATCCAAGGTGTGGTGTGTGTGTGTGTGGCACCTGGTTTAAGCAGCCTCACCTGGCCTGAGTCAGACTGTTCAGAGTTCACCTGGGGGGTATACTACGAAGCTCGATTAGTGGGTTAGCGAGGTATGTTGCGCTCAAAGCCTGGGTTAGCTGTCCTACGAAAGTCGCTCTCTTTTAGCGTCGCTGTATCACCATGGTAACTTATGCTGGCAACCAAACCTGGTCGGGAGGAGGTTTTCAGCTAAGACTTTCCGATTAGATCGGCTTCTTAAAGCTGCAGCGCCGCTTTCGGGACAGATCCGATCCCTTTATGAGAGATACAGGTTCTCATCAGAGGGTATTCTTTATGAGAGATACAGGTTCTCATCAGAGGGTATTTATGAGAGATACAGGTTCTCATCAGAGGGTATTCGCTATTTGGTCGTCCTTGTTGGACCTTATGAAGGCAATGCTACAAAAAGAAGCCGTGCGCAGTGTGTCTGTGTTTCACTGCGATTTGTTGCCACGGGAACATATTTGCATACAGTTAGTGATGCCGAACATATAAGCAAAAAGGTGCCTTGCGATACGTGAGGTTGTAGCTGCCCTAAATACACTGCTAAATATGTTCGTGGTGTTTCCCAACTTTTTGCCAACACAAACTGTCAAGTTGCAAGTTATCAACTTGCAGGTAAAAGAAAACCCCTGTATACGTGAATGAGCGGTAGAGTGGCGGTAGCGCGTCAGTCTTCAGGTTCTGCGTGCTGGGTTCGATTCCAAGTGAAGTGGGTATGTGTAGTTTATTTTAAAAAAGTTATGTTTCTTATGTCATATGGAATATTTATTCATTAATGTTACGGAATTATCCAGTTTGGTAATCTAGATGGGGGTAAAAGGCGTGATGATGGACAGGCAACATATGAACCCCGGTCGCTGCATCAGCTCACATCCTAATCCACTACACCGCCGTCGCTATACCTTCCAGCACATGTTTCTTACATATAGGATGTATTTGAAAGGAATTCCCTAAATTACACTAAAGCAAGTTGGAGGTTGCTTTTGCATTTTGCAATCATATGCGTAAGAATTGTTCGCCATTAATCCCAATAGAGTATTGGGATTAATGGCGAACAATTCTTACGCATTCACAGAATCTGCTGTTTTTTGCCAGCATGGGCAACTGTATCGCCCCTTGCCGTTATTTGCTTTTTAAACTCCTCGTATGAGTTCATAATCACTACTTGCTCCTCCTGAGTGACATACACACACAGCCCGTGTTCGCTCCGTCGGATCCATTGCGTCAAGGTGAATGACGTATTGACGTTGGGTTACGCCCTTTTTATGTGAACGCGCATTGAACCTAAAGCGGAAAACCTGGCTTGACAAAGTTACCTTTAAGTGAGCTTCGTGGAACCGTTTAACTCTGATTGCGAGTTTCGTCTTTAGCAATCAAGGTTTTCCCAAGAAAGCCTGGATATGTTCAGCGAGCTTCGTAGTATACCCCCCAGGACTCCTTCCTCTACGCCAAAAAAAAAATCCTCTTGCGCACTTATTGTATGTTCGTACGTCCTGGCACAAAATGTAGTACTGAGCATCGTGCAGCATCTTACCCTAGCTATCTTTGTTGTATACAAGGAATGGGTTAACCTAGCAATTATGAGTGCTTGAAACTTATTCTATTGACGTCCTTACTGTACCGACAGTGATATGTTGTTTAACTTTCTTGTGACAAATGTACTTAAGTCGCTTTGGACAAAAGCTAAATGCCCTAAATGTAAATATAAATGTGATAAGACTCTGGAGCTGGGTGAGGCTGCACACCTGTGGTGCATGAACAATCAAGGCCTACAGGATAAACCAGCCATCACCACACACACACACTCAGGAAGAGAGCTCTATCATGACAGCATGAGCCATCTGCTCTGGCTTGTAACATCTTGCCAGCTCTCCAATAAACTGGCTTTATATACCAACCAGGGCTCCGAACCGGTTCAAGGAACGAAAACGAAAACCGAAAACGAACGGTATTTTACGAGGAACGGAAACGGAAACGAAAACCAAATGGTCTTCAACTGTTCCGGAACAGAAACGTTATTCTGAAATCCCCAAAACCGGTTAATAACCGGTTTTTTTCGTTCTCTATATACCGTAAAACTTCCAATAAAAGCAAGGTCCCTAATAGACGCAGGGGTGTGGCGACACGTTTTGACAAATAAACGCATGTCTCCAATTGAGGCCGGATCTGGATTTTATCTAAATTATTTCTTGAACGACTTAAGCCGTTTAGATCACCTACACAAAGATACGGTAACCGTTTAAACGTCTGTCCATATGGACATAACGCACATCGTTAGATCAGTTAGACTCTCCACAGATAAATCATTCAGTTCATTTAACACAAACTATGAACACCAACGCATAATTCATCAGACTTACCGGTAAACAAGAGAGACGGGGAAAAGGTCTGACTTCCAACTTTTGAAGCGATCATAAAGTCCGTACGGTGTGTGTCCGTTCCTGCATTGTTTATATTCCTTAAGTCCGTAAGGGTCCACCGGTCAAAAGAATCAATGGGTTTCATTAAATTAATCCGAGTTGTGAATAATATCATGTGAAGTCCGTTGCTCACTGTCTGTTTACTGTCTGTATGCTGGCTGTCGTAAATCTTCCGCTGCCGTAAAACGACGTTCACGTTCGAGCGTCACCGCGGACCTACGGCCGGCGGGGGTGCCCGCAATCATAGACATATATACATGTATACTATGTATATATGTCTATGCCCGCAATAGTAACACAAACACACCGCGGGCCGACGGGGGGGGGGGGGCGCGCAATAGTAACACACCGCGGGGGGGGGGGGGCGCCGCGCCGCGCCGCGCGCAATAGTAACGGCCGACGGGGGGGTGCGCAATGGTAACACACCGCGGACCTACGGCCGGCGGGAGGGGGGGGCCGCAATAGTAACACACCGCGGAGGCCCAATAACACTGCCGGAACGTTAAGAACGAACGTTATTTTACGTTCCGAACCGGTTCAGGAACGATATGTTGGTGGCGGAACGCAAGAACGAAAACGTTAAATATACCGGTTCCGTTCGGAACGGAACGATTGAAAAATAATTTCGTTTTCAAGCCCTGATACCAACTACTGTGTTCTATGTGTCGGAGGAGCCCAGCAAAGCCACTGGCACCTGCCCCACGGGTTGGGCAGTAATAAAACAGGTTGAGCAGGTTGTCTCGCAGCTGGAGGAGTTGATGGTGTGAAAGGTTTGCGGTGAATTTAAGTTAGACACTTGCTTTGATTTTTGCAAGCAGAGTGCAGGACGGCCAAACAGCGACTATGAATGCCATGGCCGTGTGTGGGTCACCAACGGCGCATCATGGCGACAATAAACTCCGCTTTTACCATGCCTTAACACGTTGAGTGGCCGTAGTAACACCATAAGTAATATATCAATGGATTTAGTTAATTGAGGAGATGTGTAAGCAGAAGCTGGGCTGACAGGTCTTTCTTTGTCTCTGTGTGCAGGGAGCTAGCGGAGCTCCACAAGGCCAAGGCCAGCCGGGACAGTGAAGCCCAGGAGGCGGCACTGAGCAGGGAGACGCAGGCCAGGGAGCAGCTCAGTGTCACCCTGGACAAAGCCCGTGAGGAGGCCCGTCTGCAACAGGAGGCTCTGGCCAATCAGGTAACAGACACATGCATACCTACATACGCACATAGCTGCACACAATCAAGCATTATGCTGCTTGTCTTATGCAAAATGGAAATGGAGCGGAGATGAAAAGATTGAAGTCTCCTGTCAACATCCGCTGGACACAAGGCCACAGAAGAGCGATACTGCTAAGATAACTGCTGCTAAGCTAGCGCATCATGACACTAATGGTTTTGTTAAGCTAGCGCATCGTGACACTAATGGTTTTGTTAAGCTAGCGCATCGTGACAGTAATGGTTTTGTTAAGCTAGCGCATCGTGACGCTAATGATTTTGTTAAAGGACAATTCTGGCGCAAAATGAGACCATATGATCATAACACACGTCCACCGAGTTGGACCGTTCTCTGGGATCAGTTTTCATTCTAGTCGATGTAACCAAAGTTATCGAAAACCGCAAATGATCTTATAACGCTAGCTGTGGGGGCAGCATATTTATGTAAAACTGGTTGTGACTGTTTTCCAAAGACAGCGGCTGCTTGTTTTCGTGAAGGCACTGGCTGTCTAAACTTTCTTTTTAATAAACTGTCTGTACACTTACAAAGTTCTCAATGCTTCGTTTTACATGTAGGGACCCTCATTATGCTACCGTGGAAGTGTGGTGCGATTTTGAGCCTTGTTAGTGGTATAGAATTGTGATTTATTTTACATGAATATCTGCCCCCACAGCTAGCGTTATAAGATAATTTGCGGTTTTCAATAACTTTGGTTACATTCGACTAGAATGAAGAACTGATCCCAGAGAACGGTCCAACTCGGTGGACATGTGTTATGATCATATATGGTCTTATTTTGCGCCGGAATTGTCCTGTAAGGGGCCTCTATTTTAAGTGCGATTCTAAGTGCGAGTGTGATTAGCCATTATAAACCATTTCAAAATTGTGATGTCACTAGAGGGTAGTCACATGAAATGGCTTATCACACCTCTGGTGGTAAAATAGAGGCCCTTTAAGCTAGTGAACCACTGTTCTCTCATAGAGTAATGTCCTTCACTAGTGAAACAAGGTTAGCTGAACTCCTCTGTCCCGTGTGTGGTGCAGGTATCTGACCTGCGGGTGATGCTGCAGCGGGCGGAGCAGCAGCAGGCCAGGAAGGAGGACTACCTGAGGGAGGAGATCAGCCAGCTGCAGCAGGTAAGACATGCTCCTTTTAAAGGCCGTTGTGCAGGTTAAACACCACTGTCGATTAATGGGTACATAAAGCACTCAAGATATGTCTATAAAGTTAGAAATGTCTCCAAAATGGTGTTAAAGTCCACTTTTTGTAGTTTTTGGTAGTAACGGTTCTTTTTAACGCAATTCGGCGATCTACCACGTCTCCCTCACGTCACGTGAGGGAGACGTGGTAGAAGGTAGCCTCAGCCTTGTACTAGAACTATGGTGTCTAACTGGGATGAGGAAGAGGTGGCAAGACCCACAATTAACATTTATGATGGCCCACAGCCATATAATTTCGAACGAGTCAGACGTGAAAGGGCGAATGAGGAATTGCCGAGAGCCGATGTCTGTCAAAGACAATTAAATGCATGGTCAGAGGAGAATGAGTGGAGAGTTGGTGAAGTGTCCTGGTGAGCTGCTAGCTACCGTTTAGAAACGCAGCAACGAGCGCTGGAGCGGTCTATGAACAGCAGTGCATAGGGTTGCCAACCGTCCCTTGAAAAACGGAATCGTCCCGTATTTAGAAACAAAAGCACCTGCCCCCTATTGAGCTGAAAAGGGACGCACTTTGTCCCGTATTACTGTGAGTCAATTCAATTTGGTTCCGGGCCCTGTCCTGTTCTGTGACCAATGAGCTGACAGCATATTCACACACGAGTATGACGATACAGAATACGCTCATCCTATTGGTCGAGGTACTGTCGCTCAGAGAAGATAGCGGAAGACAACAAAGCAGCACGGGTGACGCTGACAATGACACAGACGCCGGCACTGCTTTACGGGGCGGTACACCTTTGAGCAGCAATGCAACTAGTACATCAACTACTGCAAATACTGTTGGGGGGAGAGAGAGAGAGAGAGACAGACAGACAGACAGACAGAGATCTGCGCTGAACAATCTCTTACTAGTCTCTCTCTCGTATTATATTACGTTTTGTGATATCCAACAACATCAAATACAATGAATAACAGTTTAAATGTTTATTACCAACAAGCAAATGCGCAAATTCGTTAGAAAATTAAACCTGCACCACGGCCTTTAAATGTGTTCTCAATGTATAGCTTTGTATAACTAGTGCAGGGCCGGTTCAAAACGCGCCTGTTCGGAACGGGCCGATTGCTTTGCCTCCGATGTCGCTGCTTGCAGCTTTCTAGAGAACCGCTCAGCCAAACAACTTCACACTCGACACTGCGCTTCCTTGGGTCCTCAGCAATACAGCTGCCAAGTGTGAGTCGATCGGATGAACGGTTGTCGAGAACATCGAAGGATAGACATGCATACATACAGAAACTCCATTTTTGTCAGATATACATCAGTATTTAACTCTCCAAACCACGTGGTTATGTTCCCTGTGAAGAGGCTTCAGGAAGCAGAGAGCAGGAACCAGGAGTTGAGTCAGGGCATGACCTCGGCCACTCGGCCGCTCCTCAGACAGATCGAGAACCTGCAGGCATCGCTGGCAGGCCAGACGGCATCATGGGAGAAGCTAGAGAAGAACATTTCAGACCGACTCGGTGAGAACATCGCTCTTATTGTGCTGAAACCTGACCAGCTGAAAATCCCACAGTAAATAAATCATAGGCTTAGTTCATAGGCTTAGTTGAATGCTCTATTCTGATTGGTCAAGTGTGGCATTCTACGTCCTGTTACTTCTAGATAGCAGACCGCTGCTATGAACAGCGAAAGTAATAAAATATTTTTGAAATCAATAAAAACGTTTTGTTATATTTTGTCAAATTAATGATTTCTTTAGTAAGTAGCCGTGTAATAAATGGGATAATGTACAACGAGCCTGTCAGGGTGATGCAGGCCCCTTCCTTACATGTCATATATATATATATATACATATATACATACATACATACATACATACATACATACATACATACATACATACACACACGCACACACACACCTTTTAAATCTTTATTTGCTGGTCCGTTGGAACAGTGGACGCCCAGGCGCAGCTGGCTGTGGCCGTGGAGAAGGAGCGGGCCGCCACAGAGGAAGTGATGGCTGTAAACTCTCAGCTGGCCTCGCTGGAGTCCCAGAACTCTCTGCTCCGCAAGGAGAAGGGTCGTCACCTGGTTCAGCTGGACGCGGAGAAGAACAAGAGGGAGAAACTGGAGGAGGACAGCAGCAGGTAATGTCACAAACTAAACACACTCAAAAAAACAACTGCCTTGTAGCAGTCGACCCTGCCACACACCGCCAAAGTGGCTTTGCTGGGCTCCTCCCAGGCTGTGTTGGTATACAGCAATTTATTGGCGAGTAAGCAAGATGGTACAAGGCTGAGGTGTTACATGCTGACTTGTCAGAGCTCTCTTCTTGAGTTTGTGCGGTGATAACTGATAGTTTATCCTGTGGGCCTTTATTGCTCATGCACCACAGGTGTGCAGCCTCACCCGGCCCCAGAGTCTAATCAGTCTGACTCGGTCAGGTGCGGCTGCTTAAACCAGCTATCAACCACACACACTGCACACACCTCTATCCAAGATTCAAGCCACATCAGACTTTGGGCTCCCATTTATTAGGATCCATAGACACCTTAATAATAAATGTACATTATATGTATGTAAATAGTCTTGAATTGGTTCTTAGTTTTTTTTAACAATGGATGGTGAAGGGACACTCTCTCCTTCAGGGACGCTCCCCCCATGGCTAAATACATGAGATTGAAACACACTTTGAATGCTTGGGTATTATGACAGATCAGTTGCTTTCTAAAGTCTTCTCATGAAAGAAAATGACATTGTGAGTCATCTCTTCAACAGTACATTTGTGAAAGACGCTGTGGGAAGTCCCCTAATTCCCCTTAGAACTCCCTTTGCTAATTTGAGGGTAAAATAAATGGTGTAATATACTGCATGGTCCTACAGGACCGGCCCTGCTTTCACAGGCCTCTATGTATCATCTATTATGTAAAACAGAGGAGGTGGGTGGAGCTCCCCCTGTTGGAGGGAAGGTGTCATACAGGAGCACGTGGCCTCTTTGTTGTTAGGAAACAGGCAGCAGTCACAGCGGGCCAGTGGCGCAATGGATAACGCGTCTGACTACGGATCAGAAGATTCTAGGTTCGACTCCTGGCTGGCTCGGTCCTTTTCCCCAGAGGCGGAGCGTCATGGGCTGAACGCCGTCTCGTCCCCAGGAAGTTAGACATGAGCCCTGCAAGTTTGAATGAATGGACAAGTGTTGCCTGTGTAACTTGTTTGATTCTAGGGAAAGCAAGTCCTATAAATGGTGGTGTTCATACATCTGGGGACCATTTCATGGAAGAGAACAACTTGTGGATGGCTTAACTTAAATGAGTTGATGTACAATATGTATGTTGAATAACAATAAATTATATAGCACAGCTACAGGTAGCACTTCATACCTCATCCTGAGAGAAGAGATAGCACAGCTACAGGTAGCACTTCATACCTCATCCTGAGAGAAGAGATAGCACAGCTACAGGTAGCACTTCATACCTCATCCTGAGGGAAGAAGAGATGGCACAGCTACAGGTAGCACTTCATACCTCATCCTGGGGAAAAAGAGATGGCACAGCTACAGATAGCAATAAGGCTTATACATCATGACGTCGCATCACAATGGCCGCTTCCATTTTGGAAGCATATGTCATTTAAATGTTAGTTATTATGTTGGTAGTCATGGTTTTTTTGGTCATTGTTTTGTCATTCATCGTGAAATGATTTGACATTATGGGGAGACATTGTTGTGTTTGAAAGGCCTCACAGGCCTCTATGTATCATCTACTAGTATGTAAAATAGAGGAGGTGGGTGGAGCTCCCCCTGTTGGAGGGGAGGTGTCATACAGGAGCACGTGGCCTCTTTGTTGTTAGGAAACAGGCAGCAGTCACAGCGGGCCAGTGGCGCAATGGATAACGCGTCTGACTACGGATCAGAAGATTCTAGGTTCGACTCCTGGCTGGCTCGGTTCTTTTCCCCAGAGGCGGAGCGTCATGGGCTGAACGCCGTCTCGTCCCCAGGAAGTTAGACATGAGCCCTGCAAGTTTGAATGAATGGACAAGTGTTGCCTGTGTAACTTGTTTGATTCTAGGGAAAGTCCTATAAATGGTGGTGTTCATACATCTGGGGACCTAGCCTAGTCCTAACTAGACCTTCGTACTCATTTCATTCATACTCATGGTCTAGAACTGCTATAGAGACAAACGATTTCTCACTTGAAGGCGGGTGCTGTTGAAGTTTAAAACCTATTGGCTCTGCCCAGTGCCACTCTGGATCTGCCTTAACCAATCGCTAACGTTTGGTTGTGACGTATTTCATGCGCCGGAAACCACGTTGCGCGCAGTACACTGTATACAAACAGCAGATGCAGTGAGCATAGGGTTGTGTGGAGATGTCTGTTAGCGATTGCTGCAGGCTTTGTTCATCCAATTTAAGAGTTCTAGGAACATATGGTCATTCTAAATTAATCTTTGATAGTAAAGACCAAGATAATGCTTGCAGTCAACTGTCGAAGCTGGGTCTACAACTGAAATTCGCGCACGACCTATACGTCACTGTTCTCAGGCCGCGCCTCCTGTTCGCTGATTGGAATGACAAACTTGAGGGAAAAGAAATCGTTCTAACATACAGCACTCCCAGACCTAGTACTGAAGTAAAATGAAAATTGAGCGGAAGTACGGAGGCGGGCGGAACCAGGCTACTGGGGACCATTTCATGGAAGAGAACAACTTGTGGATGGCTTAACTTAATTGAGTTAAATGAGTTAAATGAGTTTCAAACATTAAATCCCTAAGAAACATTTTGCTAGTAAGAATCCCAAATTATAGATGCATATAAAAAATGTGTTTTGGGCCATACATGGTAGCAGGAGCAGGTAGTGGATGACAGGGACATTCATAACGGTCTAAAACGACTTCACAGCTCTTCAGCTGTGGTCAGGTTAACCACTGCTCTGCAGGAGTATGTAAAAACAATGTGAGAGGAAGTGGGTGGAGCTCCACTCTGATTGGAGGATGTCATATGGTAGAGGGGAGGGGGAGGGGAAGGGAGGGGGAGGGGAGCATGTGCCCAGGCTTTTCTTTGTTAGAAACGCGCTGCACCCCAGCGGGCCAGTGGCGCAATGGATAACGCGTCTGACTACGGATCAGAAGATTCTAGGTTCGACTCCTGGCTGGCTCGGTTCTTTTACCCCTCAGCCTCTTGAGGTCTGCTGCTGAGGTCTTGTGGATATCTCTGTGATGCTTTGGTGTGGTGCTACCAACCCCTTCCCAGAAGGTGGTTAATCCTGCCTAATAATTACATACAAGTCAAAGCTTTTGGTTTGGCTATGGAATTAAAAACAAGATCATTCAAAATAAAGTTAATTTTTTGTTCAGTTGCTGTATTTAATCTCTTGTTTTTGAGTTGAATGTTGATTTCTATTGAGTGTCCATTGGCAGTGTTTACATGAAACACAGAACATAATGTTATTTTTGTGTGTAGTTTCATACACTAACTGTGTGTGTGTGTGTGTGTGTGTGTGTGTAGAGAGCACGTGGAGCTGGAGAACCTGCGTGGAGAACACAGCCGCCTGCTGGACGAGGCCAGGAAGGAGAAGGTAAGGCGTGGTTCTGCTGCTACGTCTGGTGCTGAGCAGCACATTGTATTTACCAATATGGCTTTATGGCATTAATCTCTTATTAAGATGATAACATGGTGATAATTATTCATGTGATTTTATTTTAGTATTACCTGTTAATTTTATAATAAAATAAGGGCTTAATAAGTGACAAATTGTTTTTGTTTTAAGTCATTTTAAACAGTAGTTTGAAAACTATATTACCACTTGTGTTTTGCTCCTCCCACCAGCTGCTCCTGACCAATCAGCTGGAGATGGAGAAGATGAAGGTGGAACAAGAAAAGAAGAAATGCTACCTTGTACAGGAGGCCCTCAAGGAGAAGGTCCGTCCGTCTTCCTGGATGGTGACAACATCTAAGTTCATCATTCATTCAGAAATCATGTAATGATCATTATTTGTTGTTTGTAACCCAAGGAGAGAAAGACCATGGTGTCCGTGGGGGAGCCCCCGGCCTCCTCCACCCCCTCCCTGTCTCGCTCCAGCTCCATTAGTGGAGCAGACAACGCCGGCCTGTACGCCTCCACGCTGTCCCAGGTACACGGCCCACGCAACGCCATAGCCAACTGTTAGCACTGAAGTGTCACCGAGTTATATCACACTGAAGTATCACATTGAATTATCACTGACATCAATTCCTAGATGACAGCTCAAGTCAATTTCACAGTAACACATTGAAGAACTGAAGGTTGTTTGTCTTTGTGCCCAAATACATTCTTGTCGTTCAGAATTCTTATATTAGTATATTTGCATATACAAGGAAAGTGACTTGGGGAGGCTGATGCATAAAAGACCTGTTGTTGTTGTTGATATTGGGTGGTCTTCTCTCTGCCCAGGATGACTGTATGGACCACTCTCTGGGCGTCGTGGCCCTCAGTGGGAGCAGCCTCTACGAGGCCGCCCGGCTGTCTGGAGGCTCCAGCATCATGGAAAACCTGCAGTCTCAACTCAAACTGAGAGAAGGAGAGATAGCACAGCTACAGGTAGCACTTCATACCTCATCCTGAGAGAAGAGATAGCACAGCTACAGGTAGCACTTCATACCTCATCCTGAAGGAAGAAGAGATGGCACAGCTACAGATAGCAATAGGGCTTGTACATCATGACGTCACAATGACCGCCTCCATTTTGGAAGCATATGTCATTTGAATGTTAGTTATTATGTTGGTAGTCATGGTTTTTTGGTAATTTAGTCATTCATGGTGAAATGATTTGACATGGGGAGACATTGTTGTGTTTGAAACTGCCACAGCGTGGCTCTTGAGTCCTCTCATTATGCCGTATTTGGAGTATATGGAGTATCGCCAACAAAACATCCCATGATGCATTCTGATGTACAAGCCCTTCTCATACCACATCCACACAGACTTGGTGAGGATAAATAGACACACAGATTGGACACTCCGCCGAATGCTCTGCACACCAGTTACCTGATAATATTAGGAATAGGATTTACAGGATCGTTTTTTAAGTCTTAATGTAGTCTTCAAACAGCCAGAGGTCTTAAACCATGTCGCTGTGAGCAGGAATGTTGAATCTACAGGGGTGCTTTGAAAAACGTATTGAAACGTTTGACACTTTAGAGATTTTGTTACTTTCTTCTTAATTTGTATTTATTTTCATTCTGTCATATTTATCCATATTCCTGTAAGTAAATGACATTGTTCAATAACGCGAGATCATAGAAATGCTAGATAGCTAGATAAACAGTGCTGTGTGTTCCTCACTGACATTCTTCTTGTTGTTGTCCGTGTGCTCAGCTGGAGATCTGCAGCCTGGAGAGGAGTCGCTCTGTCATGGCGGAGGAGCTGGTCCGCCTCACCCACCACAACGACGACATGGAGGACCTGGTGAAGGACCTGCCCAAGCTTCAGGTGCAGCTCAAGGTGAGGAGGGTCTCGTCGGCAGCCACAGGAAACATCACATCTGTTCCCAAGAAATACAATCAAATACATTGTGTGCTGTGAGGCAAAATGATGAATGTGTCAATGACGTCTGTTATTGCTGTTGTATTGGAGCACTGTAGTGTGCATCTGGTTTGCATTTTAAACTATTATGATTATGACAAGATGTCAAGTAGAAGAAAGACTGAAGACTTTTAGCATTATCAATAGAAATGCATTCTGGGTTAAGAGCTCTAGGAAGGAGGGGGGACATGTTATCCTCATGGTTACGACCCACGCCTACTTAGTGCAATTTTTTTTTACAGCTAGTACCGTCATTGTGTATGAGCGTTATAATGAGCGATGTTGTATATGAAATGCGCTACACACCGTGGCGTCATACTATAAGCGTCCGGGAAGCTTAACACTCTCTCGGGCGCGGACATCAACATCAACCGCTTGTTTTTAAATCTCAGTATTCGAATTCGAGCTGAAACGGGGGAGTTCACTTACACTTTAAAAGCAGAGGATTAGTTTGTCCACAGTGTGGATCAATAAAAGCTGTGAACTTCCCCCCCTGTGTGTCAGGACCTGGAGCAGAGACACAACACCATCCTGCAGATGTACGGGGAGAAGGCTGAAGAGGCTGAGGAGCTGCGGATGGACCTGGACGACGTCAAGAACATGTACAAAACCCAGATCGACGAGCTGCTGAAGAACCAGAAATAGACTCATGGCTCTCTGCTGCTGTCTGCTCTTTATAGGAGACGAGACACTAGACACCGTCTTGGAGGAAGTTCAACTGATGTTTAAAGGTGGGAGGGGTAGAAAAGTGGATGTGCTTCTTCTACCTTTCAACACTGCTCCAAGAAAAAAAGTCATTCATCTTGATTTTTATTATTTGATGGAGTTTGTCTCGTAGTAGTTGTGTTATTTAAGTTTTGTATAGGTGGGATGATGGTTACTTTAACGCATTAACATACAGATTACACAATATGAAGAATGGTAATAGGACATTGAAAACACTATTATTTAACATTTATTATTTACATTTTATCTGATCTTTCCTGAAGGAAATCTTATGGTATCTTTGCACTGTACAATTTCCCTTTTTTTCTTAATTATTTGCAAATCATTTTAAATCACCAGAATTAATAACATGGGAGACATTTCTTTGGGTAATGAATCATTGGTCAAAACTCCTCCACATCACGGCAGTGGTAGATGAGTCTATTAGAGTCCTGCAGAATGGATTTTAAATTGTATAAATTGTAAATGCATACAAATAATAAACATTTATTTGGGTGGTAAAGGCTTTGAATTGGTATTTTATTTCACAGTTTGCATTACTTAGTTAAATCTGGAAGTAGCTCCGACTCTTCCCAAAGTGCTGTGTGCTTACAGCGCCCCCGGTGTCTGAACATTCGAGCTGAAACAGGGGTTCCCGGTGTGTGACCTCAGGTGGCCCAGGACAACAAGTGGCAAATGTGCCTATTCAGGTACATTTTTACTATTAACCCTTAATTAAACTCTTAATTTTAAGCCTTATTAAAATATTTCTTACTAATGAGTTGTAGTTTCTTAGTAATTAGACAGAGGAAACTGACCCCGTTCCTTCTCTGTAGCCCATATTTTCTGAGCTGTACTTTAGCAAATTGTGAATTATTTTACAAATAAACCGGCATATATAATTACACATATCGTCTCTTCAGAAGTGTTTGATGGCAGGCCTACTGCTTAGCTAATTAAAATAAAAAGAAACGTGTCAATGTTTGGATTTAGAAACCGATAGCTGACGGTTTTGCTAATGTGGGACACGTGTCACGTGTACCATTTCTAATTGAAACATTATACTAATAAACATTATACTAATAAACATTATACATAACTGTACAGCTTTCTCCAATAGAAACATGGAAGTAAATAACTGGTATCTATCTACAGTAAGTAACCTACTGGCAGAAGGCAGCATTTGTTTATATATACAGTATATATATATATATATATATATATATATATATATATATATGTGTGTGTGTGTGTGTGTGTGTGTGTGTGTGTGTTCTTTTTTAACATGTTTTAAGCCCTGTGCCACACACACACAGTTTTGAACTCACCAACCATGTTGTTCCGCTCCCTGTGGAGAGGCTTCAGGAACCAGTCAGGCCTTGCTCCTCAGACAGAGAACCAGGTACCTGGTACCTGGTTCAGCCGGACGAGGAGAAGAACAAGAGGGAGAAACTGGAGGACAGCAGCAGGTAATCACAATCTGTGCCTCTATCCTGGATTTAAGTCTGATCTCTTGGGCCCCATAACACAAATTAATAGTTATCATTAGCAATTTGTCCTAAATTAGGTTTAGTTTTTAAAGGGAACAGCTGCCTTTTTTTTTTTTTACATTTGAGGGACACGCTTGCTCAAAAGATAAAATAAATTGGATTTAAATGTATTTTAATGTAATTTATCTTCCTGATGCCTGCAGTCATCTCTGTTATGTTAAAGGGTTGCCATGGCCACAGGATTATCTATTACCGTATGTACTATTTATATGTATCTCTATGTATTATTTATTATCTACTATTATGTACCTCTATGTATTATCTATTATATCTACTATTATGTACCTCTATGTATTATCTATTATCGACTAGTATGTACCTCTATGTATGATCTATTATCTACTAGTATGTACCTCTATGTATTATTATCTACTATTATGTAGAGAGGAAGTGGGAGGAGCTCCCCTGCCGGAGGGGAGGAGCCATGCAGGAGCACGTGGCCTCTTGGTCGTCAGGGAGTAAACTGCACCCCAGCGGGCCAGTGGCGCCTAGGGCCGAGCTCTGGGCCGAGCGTTTGTCGAGAAACGGTAAGCCAATGGCAGCTCGGAAGTTGACCACGAATTGTGGCCAATGAGGAGGCGAGTATGCGTTCACGAAGTGAACCGAGCCAATGGCTTGACCAAGCACCGGTTCCCCCTGATAGCCAATGAGGAGGCGAGTTTGCGTTCACGAAGTGAACCGAGTGACAGCCTGCAACAGCCAATCAACAAACGCACTGGTTGTTCACGAATTCTGGCAAGCATGAGCCAATCAGAAATCCGTTGCCGTGGGCTCCGTCCGGCCCCCACCCCTCACTCCCCAGCGGGACGCTCAACTCGGCAGGATGCGCACTTTACCTGTCCTATACAATACTGCGATTTACCTTAGCGGCTATTTTCCCAAGACATTGCGAATCTGTGGAGAATTCGGATGACGTTTTTGGTAAGTTTTCTTAAGTTTGTTTATATTTTTTAACTTTATTGTAAATGTCACGTTAGCTTTTAATGCAGAAATTAACATAAATAGACGCTGTTCGTTCGACGGCTCCCCTCCCCCATTCGTCGAAACGATTGACTCGAAATCTGTGTGAAAGTTATTGCTTTTTTATCTGTTTTTTTTTAGCAAACCGTTAGTGCTAGCATTACCATTGATGAGAAATCACATAGAACACGTTTTTACCGTGGCCTTTATTACCATTATAATAGCATCAAGCAAACTATTGGAATGAGCGTGTGTGTTTGTGTGTGTGTGTGTGGGGGGGGGTGCACAGTTAGTGCACAGTTGATATAGTGTGTTCCTAAGCCTTATCGTGTCATCATAGTGTCTATGATATTTCTTTAGGCCAGTGATCTGATAGATTACTTTATTCATCCCCAAAGTGAAATTGCAGTGTTACAGCAGCAATTGAACATTTAGCCATTTATCACAACAGATACACTAAGCATACGTCTACCCCTACCCATGCACACATTGATATCGTGAAAACTATAAACAATATGTACAAGTTCAAGATGTATACATGTGCAAGAATCCTACTGCACTACTATGTATAGAAATAGATAGGTGCTTAGATAAACATTCTGCTTGCCTTCCCTGTTCTTGTTCTTTTGTTGTTATTATTTTATGATGCCTTTAACATTTTCTTTTTTAACTGACAGATATGAAGCCAAATTTTAGGAAGAAGGCTGGTGGGACGGTCAATATACATGACTCCCATGAAGCTGGGCGGGTGAAGAGGGTGAAGAGCAGGGCCCAGCCATGGTCACGTCCTCTTCCACCAGATGAGGTGTTGGAGTCAGCACGGCGAGCTGCAGCGGAGCAAGGCCTTGACACAGAGGACGAGGTGTGTGTTCTGGGTCTGCATCAGCTGCAGGTTGGCCAGTTCAGGGGGCAGACTTTCAGGTGGGTCCTTGAAAACGCTCTGGGGTTTGGCGTGTACCTGGTGGCGTCGATGATCAGGGAAAGTGAGCGGGGTGAGGTGAAGGACGCCCTGAGCAACAGGGCTAACAAGGAAGCCTTCCGGCGCTACATGGAGATGTTCCCTGAGGGCCGGGAGGCAATCTCTCTCAAGCTGAAACGGAATACCTCCACCAGCCAGTCTGCAGCGTCTGCAGCGCCTTCTACAGCGTCTGCAGTGCCCTCCACCAGGCCGCCTGCAGCATCTGCAGTGCCCTCCGCCAGGCCGTCTGCAGTGCCCTCCGCCAGGCCGTCTGCAGTGCCCTCCGCCAGGCCGTCTGCAGTGCGTCTGCAGTGCCCTCCGCCAGGCCGTCTGCACTGCCCTCCGCCAGGCCGTCTGCAGCCTCAGGTATAGGCCTGGGCGATATGGCTGAACGACATATCACGATATAACTCGATCATATTGATCGATAACGATAACTATTGATCATTTTAATGACCTAAAAAGACTAGGAATTACCAAGCTGGATTTAAACACTTCTGTTTAACACTTAATATGACCTTCCACTGTTCTTCATTGATAAAGACTCGATACAACAATGAAAAACACTCAAATATTGTAAATAAGTATGAAACCGTGTTTGTGTAACAAACCCAGCTGCTATAGATTCGGAGGTCCAGTCTCTTATCGATATGTATTGAACATGTTTTATATTGATATTGATCTAAAGTTTATCACGATACGATCATTATTGTTTTATTGCCCACACGCCTATCAGGTATATTTGCCACAGGCCCTCCACCCGCCCGTGTCTGCAGTGCCATCCACCAGTGCTGCCCCTGCCACCAGACGTCTGCCGGTATCATCACTGCACGCATTGCTTGCGGCAAAGAACCAGGGTCAAAGGAGTCTTGACATGTTTGTCAAAAGACTTGTCTCCCCTTCTGCATCCAAGTTTCAGCTAAGTAAGTATAATGTAATTACAGGTCTGTGATGTTAATACTATCTGAACACACATAAATATAGATTTTGTTTAATTAATTATTAATGTATTTTCTAGCGATTCCATCAGCGCTAGCGCGGGGTTCATCACCAGTGCACGTGAGTGCACTGGTGATGAACACATGGCACCAGTGCCATGTGTGTTGGAGCAACCATCAGATGTGGCCGACAGGGACATGGTCATGGCAGCAGAGCATGTGGAGGAGGCGATAGCAACACGTGAGATACAATACAGTTTATTGGCATGTTAAGCTTTATTGGCATGTTTAAAAAGCAATATGTGAAGTAGAAGCACTAATGGCAAGGCAAGGCAAGGCAGCTTTATTTATATAGCGCATTTCATACACAATGGCAACTCAATGCGCTTTACATAGAACAATAAGAATTGAAATAAAAATTAGAATAATAATACAATAGTAATAACAATAATAACAATAATAATAATAGTAATAAAAAATAATAAAAAATACAAGAATAGAAATAAAATACTATAAGAGCAGCATAAAATCATGATTTAAAAGGACAGTGCAATTAAATTTACAATTTAAAGTGCTTTGAACAAGCTCAATCATAAGCACAGGAGAAGAAGTGTTTTTAACTTGGATTTAAAAATGCTCACAGTTGGGGCTGATTTCAGTTCAGCTGGTAGTTTGTTCCAGTTTTGTGCAGCATAACAGCTAAACGCTGCTTCACCATGTTTAGTTTGAACTCTGGGCTTCACTATCTGACCTAAGTCAGTAGATCTCAGAGCCCTACTGGGTTTGTATTCTACTAAGATGTCATTCATGTATTCTGGACCTAAACCATTCAGTGATTTGTAGACCAGTAGCAGAACTTTAAAGTCTATTCTGTAGCTGACTGGGAGCCAGTGTAAAGACTTTAGAACTGAGTAATGTGCTCTGATCTCTTAAAACTCAAGCTGCAGCATTCTGAATGAGCTGCAGCTGTTTAATGCTTTTTTGTGGGAGTCCAGTCAGAAGACCGTTACAGTAGTCGAGTCTACTGGAGATGAAAGCATGAATCAACTTCTCCTGGTCTGTTTGAGACATGAAACCCTTCACTCTGGATATGTTCTTAAGATGATAGAAGGCTGTTTTGGTGATGGATTTGATATGACTGATGAAGGTCAAATCTGAGTCTATCAGCACGCCAAGGTTTCTGACTTGGTCCCTAGTTTTTAGAGAGAGTGACTCGAGATGTTTACTGACGGCAGTCCTCTTCTCTTTATTGCCAAAAACAATTACCTCAGTTTTGTCCTGATTTAATTGAAGGAAATTTTGGTTCATCCAATTTGTTACTTGCTCTAAACAGTGACACAATGATTGTATTGGACTGTAGTCATCTGAGGACAGTGCTATGTATATCTGCATGTCATCTGCATAACTGGGATAGTCTACATTAGAGTTCTGCAGAACTTGACCCAAAGGCAGCATATATAGACTGAACAGAAGGGGTCCAAGAACTGACCCCTGAGGAACTCCACATGTCATAGCCATTCGATTGGATTCATAACTTCCAATGGTCACAAAATAACTCCGCTCCTCCAAGTAGGACCTGAACCATTCTAGGACTGTTCCGCTGAGTCCTGCCCAAGTTTCCAACCTGTTCAACAATATACTGTGATCCACAGTGTCAAATGCAGCACTGAGATCCAACAGGACCAGAACTGACACCTTGCCTGAGTCAGTGTTTAACCTAATATCATTTAACACTCTAATAAGAGCTGTTTCTGTGCTGTGGTGAGGTCGGAAGCCTGATTGAAATTTGTCGAAAAGGCCACTGGAATTCAAGAATTTGCTGAGTTGATTAAAAACCACTTTCTCAACGATCTTGGCTATAAAAGGAGGATTTGAGATAGGTCTGTAGTTGGTTAACATGGAAGTATTGGTAGTAAGAGTAATGGTTGTAGTGATGAAGGAAAACAATGTGATCAGTACTTCATGCACAAAACAACAGAGCCTCACACTGCATTTCTTGTGTTCTGTTTCATAGAGAGCAGAATTTGTCTCCCTGCTGGCTGGAAACCGGCCTTGCCAGTCCTAGACCAGCAGTGGATTTCAAAGGCCCTCTTTCAGTGGTCCAAGACTGGACAGCCAGAGCTGGACTTCACCTGGGTGGACAGGATGTGGTGGTACCCCCCGCAACCATCACTGGTGCCTACCGGCATTCCGCCAATGGAGCGGTACTTTGGCCACCCCCTGTTCCTGTGGATGCCGAGGAAGCTCTGGCGCATGCGGCTTCTCTGCCCCCATGAGGACTGCGGGAAGGACTGCCGGACTGCACCAGAGAGTACGACATGTGGTTGGTGTCAACACGACATACTTCATGGTGTCCGAGTATCTGTCCTGCAAGGGGTGCAAGCGGAAGGTGATCAGCTGGACGAGGAACATCATCCGCCAACTGGACATCGGCCATCACGTCCAGTTCCCCTGTCTCCTGACCTCCAAGCTGGGCTGCGACATGCAGGTCGTGCGACAGATGCGTCAGAGGGGTCTGGGCAACAGCAGCAGCCAGCTGCAAAGACAGATGGCTGAGCAGCACGCTGAGGTCTGGCTACAGAAGCAGCTACAGTTCCTGACGGACTGCAGTGGGTTCGCGCGGGCTGTGTCTGCAGGGCTGGTTGCTCCGATGGCCATCGGGGACACACCTAAGATGATGGAGGTGCCAAAACATCGGTGGCTGATGCAGGTCTATTCACAGGATGTGCTGGGCAGGCTGGAGGAGATCAAGGCAAGCATCACCTCCCTTTTTGGCAGAGTCCTGAAGCTTGACTCAACAAAAAAAATTGTCAAAAAGCTGGCAGGTGAGGGCTGCCTCACAGCATCGTGGGCCACCAACATCGGCAATGAGCACGGGCAGGTCATCATGTCCGTGCTGACGGACAGTGAGGGCTATGGCCTCGGGCCGATGATCGGTGGCCTCATGAGCCGCTACAAGGACGCTGGCGTGCCTCCTCCCGAGGTGTTGTATGTCGACCGGGACTGCTGTGGGTCCACACATCTTCGCAAGATCTTTGGATCGTGGGACCGCATGCTGCTACGCCTGGACATATGGCACTTCATGCGGAGGATTGCTATCGGGTGCACCACAGACTCTCACTCCCTATACGCTGGCTTTATGAACCGACTGAGCCAGTGTATTTTCATCTGGGATGAGGACGACGTGCGAGCCCTGACGGAGGCCATGCGCGCTGAGCTAGCCACAAGGCACATCCTGCCCTCCACCCCTGCTGATGTCATGCGACGCATCTCCAGGGCAGAGATGGCGCTGCACTGCAGACGGACCACCAGGAGCCGTGATGAGATGGAGGCACTCATCACCCAGCTTCTGGAGGCCTACGACGGGGACAGGGGGTGCAACACCCTAGGAGTGCCCCTCATCCACAGTGAGCGGATGGCGGAGATCTGGAAGGCGCAGACGAAACACCTCTGCTGCCTCCAGGACCCCCCTGGCGTGCAGCTGTACATGCAGACAGGCACCCTGCAGAAGGGGGGGGCACACTCTGCCAACCTACAGATGCGCCAGGGGGTCAACATCTCTGGAGAGTTTCCATCTCCACATGAACCGGTTCATCCCAGGTAAACCCTCATCTCCTCTTTTGCACAAAAAATGTCGCTTGATGTAACCCTTTAAAGTGCAATTCACTAACACACCTATTTAATGCTTTTCAGGAACTCTGTCTGGTGGTCACCCGCCTCCCTGCAGCGTCCTGCAGCCAGCGGGGCACCCGCCTCCCAGCAGCGTCCTGCAGCCAGCGGGGCACCCGCCTCCATGCAGCGTCCTGCAGCCAGCGGGGCACCCGCCTCCCAGCAGCGTCCTGTAGCCAGCGGGGCACCCGCCTCCCTGCAGCGTCCTGCAGCACCCGCCTCCCAGCAGCGTCCTGCAACATCCGCCTCCCAGCAGCGTCCTGCAGCCAGCGGGGCACCCGCCTCCCTGCAGTATTGTGAAATACTGCCAGCCGGTCCTGCTACTGCGTCTGTCGTCAATGTGCCAAAAAGCACACTGAGGAAGAGGAGAATGGAGAGGGAACTGGCTGGGGAGGAGTTTAGACAGTACAAAAAAAAAACTGATGAAAAAAAAACTGTGGTGGTATGTAAAAGCTGCTTGAAGGACCGCAGGTCTCCAGGGCATCAGCAGTACTTTGGGAACTGGTACTGTGGGGAGACGGCCACAGAGACATTAGATAAATGGCGGGAGCGGCTGGCAGCAAGAGGCTACAGAAAAAATAAACAAGGGCAGACGGGTGAGGGGCACAGGGAGGAGGGGGGAGGGGAGGAGGGTGGGGATTTGTAAATTAAGGGGGATTTGAATATAGTTATTTAAATAAACTATTTTGATTATAAATTTCGCCCTCTGTGTAATTCAATATATATATGAAAAAGGTTTTTTGATTTCTGAGATGGTAATGGTGATGTAATCGGTAAGGACTTGTCTGTCATAATTCATCAAGAGTCTGGAGCCATTGGTGAACCATTTAGAGCAGAAAAGGTAGGTACTGAACAACGCAAAATGATGGTGCATATTACTACATTACAACAATATACACAATATACAACAATAATATTACTACAAAGAATTGTTAAGGACAAAATTTGGTCAAGAATAAAGTTATCTTAGTGTTCAAATTATATTAGTTATTGTTTTATCTTAGTTAGTGTTCAAATTAGTTAGTGTGCAAATGTAACCGCGCCTGGCGGGATTCGAACCTACGCTTTAGGGGGCGCTCTTTACCACGATATGGCTTGATACCTCGACACATGTGCGGTGTCTTGCATCAATGGAGCCCCGATTCGACGAGTCACCATGGCAAAGGGGAAGAGGAGGCTACGTTTTTTACCAACCTCGAATTGGAAATGCTAATGCGCTCATATGGCGAGTTTCAACACGTTTTTAGAAAGAAGTGCAATACTGCTGCAGCTGCAAAAGAGAGGGAGACCGCGTGGGAGAACATTGCTGCTCGGGTCAATGCGTAAGTTTAAATGTAGTCCTTTGCAATCACAATAATATTACAGGGGAAAACTGCTTGAATGGTAGCCTATTCATTTAGGTGCAATCCCGCGGGGGAGAAGCACACTTGGCAGCAGCTTAAGATGAAATATAAAAACATTGTTCAAACAGAGAAGACCTCGGCATGGAGGTACCTCATTTTGATCATGTTTTACACTGTAAAGTAAATATTAAGTGGCTATTTGACTGTGCAGTTGTTTTATCCCCAACATAATGCTGTTTTCACACACATAAATGTCTTCTCATCTATATCATGTTCTGTTAAATAATTAAGCCTATTTAAACTAATGCAGACTTCTACTCAGCCAACAGAAAGGCAGATGCCCGTAAAACGGGTGGTGGCCCAGCAGCACCACCTCTAACGCAGGCAGAGGAGCTGGCCCTAAGCCAGTATCTTGGAAGGCCAGTGGCTGAGGGAATTCCTGGAGGGAGCTCATCCTCTGAGTCCTCCCCCCAAGTCCTCCTTGATGGCTCTGACAGGTTTATGTCCAGGGAAAATGACAAACATGGGTAAAAGCTGTTTCAGGGCAAGGCACACTTTTCTGACCGCCCTGCATACAGCTGCCTTGCTCAAGTGCTCTGCATCTCCGACATTGTACAAAAAACTTCCATTTGCAAAGAAACGCAGTGCAACACACAATATCTGCTGGGATGTGAGAGCATGACTATGGTTGGTAATGTTGCAAATGTAAGGACGGATTAGGTTGTGTATGTAAATGATGGACTGTGACGTGAAACGGTACCGCTCAAAAAGATAATTGTCTGGAAATGATAATTGTCTGGAAATGCTACATCTATGCGCCGTCTGATAACCCTCTCCCGACAAATATTTAATTCTCCGCACAGGTGCACCTTCATCCACGGGATCATTGTCAAAAAGTCGCCTCCTACTGTGCCTAATGGACTTCTGAAATAGCCTACTGACTCTGATGTTTTAAATTATTTTTGACAGACGGCTACACCAAAACTCGCCTGCTGACTGAATGAATGAAAGAGGAAATCAAATGGCGTGTGTGGCTGAAAGAGGGCGGAGACAGAGAGAAACTCGAGGTTCCATGAGAAAAACCTGGTCCCGACCAGGTTAGGTTCATAGAGTCTGTTACTACAGTAACAGACCGAGAGCTTAAGTTATCTCTCTCTGAAACAGGCTAGAGTTACCCCTCTTTCTCTGGTTTGAGTTACCTCCCTTTGTGAAACGGAAAACTCAGAGTTTCCCTCATTTCAGGGTTCTCAATGACCTTGATGGAGCTGTTGCAGTGTTCAATGGCCCGGTTGTACTTGTCCATGTAGCACAGTGTTGTGGCCACGTGGTACTGGCTCACTGCCAGCAGGTGGCTGTGGGGGGGGCAGGTGCTTCAGCTGCAGGGCCAGGCACTCCTGGAAGTCTTCCAGCACCTGGGGGTAGTTACCTAGGAAAGAACAGGGTGTTGAGGGAAATTGAAGATGAAGTCATTTGATGTGCATATTTTATGAATAGCATGGTCATGCTGGAAGGTGACAACTGCCACTTTTTAAAGCCATGTGCCTGAATGGCTTCCAGTGTATTTAAATGAGCCTGCAGCAGGGTATATTACAATGCCCAGTTGAGTGCTTATAGTATGTTTAACCCTCTGGAGTGCAAGCCTTTTTTTCTATATTTGGTCCGTTTCCTCAAGTAATAAATAATTTGTTGGAACAGCGCAGAGCTTAGCTTCTTGGCTAAAAACAAAATAACGGCATCACCTAATGCGTTGCAGAGATGTTTAGTATGATACATACTTATCATACTATGTCGTATAAGACATTGTCGACCTCGGCGGATTAAATGAGCCTGCAGCAGGGTATATTACAGAGCCCAGTGAAGGGCTCTAGTTAACTTACCGGACTCTACACTGACTTCTCCAAGTTTCATGTACACTGAAAAAAATGAAACTGCCGTGTCGTTTATTTGAAGTGTATTTTTACATTTGACTAAGTGAAAATCATGCTTTCTGTTTCAAACTTGTTTTGTCTAGTTTGCCTTAAAGCAGATAATGAACCCCCTAGAACAAATTAACAGAACAATTTTACTTCAATCATATTTTTACTTAAGACCAGAAAAATAAAAAAAATAAAAAGTTTTCATGTCATGTGACCACTCGACATCACATCTGCCATCTCCCTGCGCGCGCACGCCAGCCAGCGTTTTTACCGTCCGCCATTACTTCGCTTCGAATGTGAAGACTCCGTCTTTTTGAAAGGGTAAGCTTTCGAAAACTGTTATTTTAACGAGAACAAGTGTTTTTCATTCACATTTATGATTAGTGGTAAACTAAGCTACATTAGAGAACTGTTTTTGCACGTGTTGCCTAAAGCTAGCTAAACCAGGCTATCGCAATGCACCTGTTGGTCAAATGCAAAGTCAAGTTCGTTGTTAATGTTTTACTTTGATGTAACGGAAGTATTATGGGAGTGTCGTGTGATAATGCGCGTTTGTCTTTAGTGAATATGCTTTAGCAACCAACCGCAACCATCAACTTTGTACTGCATTTACTGGAAACCAACAACTTTTCTTTTTCTTTTCTTGCAAGCGTTAACTAGTCTAGACATTGGAGGTATCTGTATATGGGAAGGCAAATAAATGTCCGAATCAGTTGGAACAGGGTGCATGTAATGTCCGATTGAGCCTGTGTGTGATTAGAGCCGTCCATTGGGTCAGCACAACTCAGAAAAGTAATTCAGGCGGCTGAAGAGGGGCCGTTCTGTGTTTTCCTGAGGGCGGGGCTGCACTGCCCACACACACACAAAGCTGCAGAGCAGAGCACAGCGTGGACACACCGTATCCGTCTGGACGCGAGGCCGATACGATAAAGTATTTATCCGGATTCGTGAGGACAGGGCCTAATAGTACAGTATGTGATTAATTAAATACATTACATTGTAGACAAATAATTCTGATTGAAGAGGAAGATGTCATATTCCATTGTTTCATCTGTCAGTTTATAATGCAGTATAGTACAATATTACCAGTAGGGCTGCACGATATATTGCAAATCTATCGTCATCGCGAAATCAACGCTCGCGATGTACATACCGCAAAGATTTCGTAATTTGCGATTAAATTAAGCCTACATTTTTCGCGCATTCACACACAATGACATTATATTTGACCAATCCGATGCTGTCATGCTGCCCGATAAGCCCGCCCCCCACCAGTTTAAGCACATGGTGTTTAAGTTGTTGAGGGAGCGTTGTCGTGTTTGTTTGACCAGGTGTATTTTAGTTTAACTAAATTGTTGCACATGTTTCCTTGTGCTAGCCTTTTTGGCCAATAATAAGTGTTATTACTCAGGCCAACACAGTTAAAGTCTATATTGTTTCATACTATGATACATTTACGTTTGTGTTTATGAAAGTCCGCTTTTATTACGCAACTGCAGCGCATTTGGAAATGTCAACAAACAGATGAACGCAACATGCTTATGTCATATTTATAAAATGTATTTTAATCACACAGCCGAACCTTTGCAACATGTGAAACAGCCCATTGGCTACCATGCATAATAAGCTGTTTTAAATTGCACATTTCAAATCGCGCAGACGTCACCGAGTCCGAACCCGACCCGGCCCGTCGGGTCCCCTCGGGTCCCGCCGGCTTGGGTCGGGTATCCAGCGGCCTTGAAACGCCATGTTCCGATCGGTGATTCTGTGAGCGATCGCGAGGTCTATTCAAGCATGCCGCTTATCCCAACTAGCTTCACCTGACGTGACTTAGCCGGGCCTATTTATCCTGGCTTGGCAATCGTGCAACCGAATAAGCCAGGATACCGCCAAGCAGAATAGTCCAAGCCGCGCTTACTCAAGTATCCTGGATTTATGTATCCGACTTTTGTGCAATACCCCCCTGGTGTATTTTAGTTTAACTACATTGTTGCACATGTTTCCTTGTGCTAGCCTTTTTGGCCAATAACTCACCATAATGGTGTATTTTTGTTTTTATTATTGTTATTTGATGTTGTTTTTCATGGCATCATGTATGCCTCAGAACCCATTCTGCAACACCTTCTTAGCTCAACAAATTAGTGGTCAGAAAAAAATGTTTATTATTTAAATTTATTATGAATGCTTTAAGCAGTTTTATTGTTTTTATTTATTTCATCTTAATTTTGTTGACCATATAAGAGAATGTTTCAAGTGGGCAATTTTCCCAATAAAGGTTATGTTGCATTGCATGCATACGATGCATTTCTTTTTTTAATAGTCTAGCAGCAAGTAGAATGAAGAAAAACATTAAATATTGAAATATCGCAAGTTATATCATCATCGCAGTACTCAAAAATGTTATCGCATATCGCATATTTTCCCAATATCGTGCAGCCCTAATTACCAGTATGATTTAGGTCTAATTAATGATTTACAGCTTGTAGTGTGGATAGTGCTAACTGCCCCAACAAAAAAACAAAATGTGAAATCTCAGCTTTTCCTTTGTGTTTACAGGTTTGACGTTTCCTGGAAATTTCACGATTTTGGCCTTATTGCTGATCTGGTGAGTCCCAAAGTAAACAACGGTGAACATTATTTGCATACATGTTTAAATAGGAATGACTAACAATAGAGAATAGCTTCAAAATGACCACAGAATGTGTCCTTGCTAATAGAAATGACATGACAGCTTGAAATTGTTAATTTTCATATAACTTCATGTCGGTATTTAATTTTTTTCAAATGTATTATCATATTTACAAAATTTTAAATACAAATAACCCCCAAATAAAAGCTAATACAAGAAGTTACCTACCCAATTTTAATGTAAGTTTTATATAACTAGACAGTATACATAGATAAATAAAATGGTAAGTAATTTCATGCAGCTTCAAATGTCATTAAAAATTGAGTTGATCTATAATATTAAAGTTGAGGAATGGACTATGGATTTTGTGTAGCACACAGTTAAAAACCTATTCACCTACTTAAATACTCTGAACTAGTGGTGGATTTCCTCGTTCGTTTGCGCGAATCAGTTCGCGTCGTTCAGTTCGCCATGAAGAGTCGTTCGTTCGTTCGTTCAGTCGTGTTTCCGGTAGCGGTGAATCATTCAGTCGTTCAGTCGTTCACTCGTTCGGACTCAGCTCCGCCCCTCGTTCAGTAGTTCACTAGTTCAGTCGTTCAGACTCAGCTCCGCCCCTCGTTCAGTAGTTCACTAGTTCAGTCGTTCAGACTCAGCTCCGCCCCTCGTTCGCCCCTCGCATTCGCGAACGGCGAATGCATTCGCCGTTCGCGAATGCCAGCCGAGTCTGACCGACTCGGCGCCTCCCTCGTTCACAACATTCAAACGAATCACGAATGCAGTTAAGTTACCATTCAGAGATGAAGTTACAGTTCAACTCCGACAAACCAACTGGGGGAGGGTGGTTGATGGTGTTAATAAATGTGTGAATAATAGCAAATACAACATTGTGTCTGGTTGAATATGTTAACATATGTATTTAATTTGAGTTAAACAGATTTATTTAATGTATGCATAATGACATGTCAGGATCAAAATGCCCCATTCCCCCAATTCAACGTAACGTTAGACAAACCAAACGCAGTGCGATGTGTGTGTGTGTGTGTGTGTGTGTGTGGGGGGGGGGGGGGCGTAGTAGATTATTGGATGTTTAATATATCAGCAAGATAATAGACTTGGTAAAGTTAGACACACCAAACGCAGCGGGATGTGTGTGTGTGTGTGTGTGTGGGGGGGGGCGTATTGGATGTTTAATATATCAGCAAGATTGATTTTTGACTTGATTTAGCAATGATGAGTTTTAAAGTTAATGATGTACAGTTGTGTTTATTCTGGGCATATTTTATTTACTATTGTGAAGATGGCCATTGGCCACCCCCACTCAAGACCAAGATCCACCAAGGTGGGGGTCCCGGCCGGCTCGCGTGTGTGAGAAGGAAGCATGAAAGAACGAGACAGATTGACGAGACATTCAAATGTATTATTAATCTGGCATGACACAGAAAATACAAAGACAGCATGCATTTACCATTTCACTGATATTTAAATACGATTGGCTGGCTCTCGTGAGTCGTGACGTCTCAGTCCTCGAGTCAATCACAGTCAGGGAACGACTCGCGAATCAGCGCTGCGAATCAGCAGCGCGTCAGAGACTCAGCGAACGAGACGAACGACGGCGAACGAGACGAACGAGAGTGGCGAACGAGGTCACTTCGTTCACTTTAAAGAGTCGTTCGTTCGAACTAGTTTGTTCGCGAACGAGTTCGTTCGCGAACGAGCCATCACTACTCTGAACTAGTAAAATGAAATTAATAACTTCTTCCTTTAAAAGGTGGTGCTTTCCTGCTGGAGAAATAATTCTATAAATTTAATGCAAATCTACCATACTTTCCATGCTTTTTTTCCTTTCCTAGTCTTCCAATGAATGTGGAAATGCAAAGACTGTGGTACTTCTGTTTCACGAAGATCTGAGCTCCTAAAACATTATAAGCTTGAACACAGACATTATGGACGCCGCCATTCCTATGCATGCATCTATTTCGACTGTCCTTGTATCTGCAAGACTTGGAAGGCACTTTTGAGCCATTTGTCAAGAAGTCATCAGCCCTCCTCACAAACTGAACTGACCACATTTAAACGTCTCTTATGCAATTGTAATCAACGTTCCAATTTGAAAGACTATTTTCAACATATTGCACTGCATCTGAAAAACAGTGAAACTGTTGATTGTGTGTTTCAGGGGTGTTCATACAAAACAAATATTCATGGTTTGTTTCAAACTCATAGAAGCAGAAATCATAAGGACTGTTCAGTTAATGATTTAAAACCTGGAATAATTGAGACAGGGGTCAAGCTCAGATATTTCTGCTGAAAGTCACATTTCTGACAGTATCCAGATTGATAGTGTTGATACTGAGCTCTCTGAGACTTTAAGCACAGAAAACTTAACTGATTTTAGTTTGGACGATCAGGTTTTAAATGATTTGCCATGTAATGTTGAGCTCAAAGTTGCCTCTCTCTTACTGAAGTTAGAACATATTTATCTTGTTTCTAGTGTGGCTGTTGATGAACTTTTGCAAGAGTTTGACTATTTAATTAGCACTGCTTCTGTCCCTCTTATCCATCAAACCATAGCTTAGCACTGCTGTGATAAAGGCCAAAATGGACAAGACTTTTTCACTGCGAAGACAGGACATTGTTAGCCTAGAACTACGGAAGAGTATTAGGGCCACATGAAGACAAAATATTTTTTTAAATTTCTGAGAAAAAAGTCGAAATTTTCGAGAAAAAAGTCGAAATTTTCGAGAAAACTATATTTTAAGTTTCTGAGAAAAAAGTCGAAATTTTCGAGAAAAAAAGTCGAAATTTTCGAGAAAAAAGTCGAAATTTTCGAGAAAAAAGTCGAAATTTTCGAGAAAAAAGTCACAATCTGCCAGGAACGGCGGAAGTGGTCTAGCGCTACGAGTCCCCCTCACTCACAACAGAGCCTTCCGACAGAAGGGGAATGGGGTGGGAGGGGTGCTGTCGTCAGAGTGTAGGCCGCCTGTGTGTGTGCTTTGCTGGGGTAATGGTGTGACTGTCGGGGGGCTGCTGTCGTCAGAGTGTAGGCCGCCTGTGTGTGTGCTTTGCTGGGGTAATGGTGTGAGTGTCTGGGGGGGTGGGAGGGTGCTGTCCTCAGACTGTAGGCCGCCTGTGTGTGTGCTCTGCTGGGCTAAGTGTAAGCCGCCTATGGGTGTGCTTTGCTGGGGTAATGGTGTGAGTGTCTGGGGGGGTGGGAGGGTGCTGTCCTCAGACTGTAGGCCGCCTGTGTGTGTGCTCTGCTGGGCTAAGTGTAAGCCGCCTGTGGGTGTGCTTTGCTGGGGTGAGTGTGTGACTGTCGGGGGGTGGGAGGGTGCTGTCGTCAGAGTGTAGGCCGCCTGTGTGTGTGCTTTGCTGGGGTGAGTGTGTGACTGTCTGGGGGTGGGAGGGGTGCTGTCGTCAGAGTGTGGGCCGCCTGTGTGTGTGCTTTGCTGGGGTAATGGTGTGACTGTCGGGGGGCTGCTGTCCTCAGAGTGTAGGCCGCCTATGTGTGTGCTTTGCTGGGCCAAGTGTGTGACTGTCGGGGGGGCTGCTGTCCTCACAGTGTAGGCCGCCTGTGTGTGTGCTTTGCTGGGGTAATGGTGTGACTGTCGGGGGGCTGCTGTCCTCACAGTGTGGGCCGCCTGTGTGTGTGCTTTGCTGGGCTAAGTGTGTGACTGTCAGGGGGCTGCTGTCCTCACAGTGTAGGCCGCCTGTGTGTGTGCTTTGCTGGGCTAAGTGTGTGACTGTCTGGGGGTGGGAGGGTGCTGTCCTCAGACTGTAGGCCGCCTGTGTGTGTGCTCTGCTGGGCTAAGTGTAAGCCGCCTATGGGTGTGCTTTGCTGGGGTGAGTGTGTGACTGTCGGGGGGTGGGAGGGTGCTGTCGTCAGAGTGTAGACCGCCTGTGTGCGACAGAAATAACAATATTGTGATTCTGCGCCAAGACACCAAGGATCTCCTTGTTATTAAACCCAATCCTGAAATAACACTGAATTAAGTCATCCATTTCAGCAGCAAATCAAACACGAACCAGCTCTGTTGTGAAAGACTAGCGCACTTCCGCCGTTCCTGGCAGTGTGACTATTTTTCTCTAAAAGTTCGACTTATTTCTCGAAAATTTTGACTTTTATTCTCGAAAATTTCGACTTTTTTCTCGAAAATTTCGACTTTTTTTCTCGAAAATTTCGACTTTTTTTCTCGAAAATTTCGACTTTTTTTCTCGAAAATTTCGACTTTTTTCTCAGAAACTTAAAAAATATTTTTCTCGAAAATTTCGACTTTTTTCTCGAAAATTTCGACTTTTTTTCTCAGAAATTTAAAAAAATATTTTGTCTTCATGTGGCCCTAATACTCTTCCGTATAGAACTCTAGACACCCCCTAGCGGCAGCAAATTTATTTGGCAGCTAGTGTAGGTCTAGCAAAGCTCCGTCCGCTTTTTGGTGCTGGAAACACCAAGTGTGTCTTGTATGTCTGACCAATCACAGCGTGAGGGGCGGAGTCGAAAGCCGGGCTACCTAATGACGACAGAGTTGCGACGGTTCCGTGTTAGGTAAACAATGGCTGCTGCTGCTGGCGAACGGCTGTCTTTCAACTCGGCTTTGGCCGCGACTCTTCAAGACTTGAAGTTAACATTTTATTTGAGAAAAGAACAAAGAACGGCACTGAAGTCTTTCCTCGAAAATAAATATGTATTCGGAGTTTTGATTAATTACGTAGTCAGAGCCGTCGCTCTGACTACGTCACCTTCTTCGTTGCTCTGATTGGTTGTAGCGCTATCCTATTGCGTGCAGAGGGAACTTGAAAGACAACCGTTTATCCCGCCCACACTGCCAATGGAGCTGCGCCAGACCTTACATCTTTCTGATGTAGGTCTGGCTTGCCAGGCTAGGACATTGTGGCAAAGGAATCAGAATTGGAAGAGTTGAAAGAGAGATGGCCTGCATTGTTCACAACGGGTGAGGCAAGTTACTTTTTTTTATTGCAATAGGTCAGTGATGATCTGTAAAGTAATTTATTATCCAGGTGCCAAAAAGCATGTTTTGGCACCTGATGTCAAACCCAAGATGTCAAACACCACACAGTTTAAATGTATTTACATTCACCTTTGCTATTGTTTTTTTTTTTTAGAATTACAACTGTTCCACTTCAACCGCGATTCCTGGCTTCCTTGGACAAGCACCACAACAAGCTGATAGAGATCATCAGAAACAAGGGAGGAGTTGTCAGAGAGAAGACCCGGAGTATACTGAATCTTCTTTATCAGGTATGTACTTGCTCAAAATGTATTACTCATATCACATAAAGAGTAACATTGTAAATAGAAGAAATGGTGTTCATTTTGTCAACAAGTTTGATTGTGGAGTTAGAGTAAGCCTTTTTGAGCACTTGAGTGTGTGTGAATGGTGTATTGTTTGCAAAAATGGAAGTTGCAAAATTGGACTGCAGAGTAATGCATTATGGGTGTGTTTGTGCACCTAGAGCAGGGGTCGGCAACCCGCGGCTCCGGAGCCGCATGCGGCTCTTTAGCGCAGCCCTAGTGGCTCCCTGAAGCTTTTTCAAAAATGTTTGAAAATGGAAAAAGATGGGGGAGAGAAATATATTTTTTGTTTTAATATGGTTTCTGTAGGAAAACAAACATGACACAAACATTATTAACGTTTTTCAATGCTGTAAAAATGTGTAGAATAAATATTAAATTTCAACATTTCTCTCAACGAAGATTTACGTCATAGCCTGCGACACACGTTTCTATCAGTAAGGCGGGATGCCAGGCAGGTGGCTGTTGTAAACAAACCGGCGGCTGCGCGCAATAGTAACACACCGCGGACTACAGCCGACGGGGGTGCGCGCAATAGTAACACACCGCGGACCTACGGCCGACGGGGTGCGCGCAATAGTAACACACCGCGGACCTACGGCCGACGGGGGGGGGGCGGGGGGGGGCGCGCGCGCGCGATTGTAAGTAACACTCCGGCCGACGGGGGTGGTGGTGCGCGCAATTAACACACCGCGGACCTACGACCGGCGGGGGGGGGGGGGGCGCGGTGTGTTACTATTGCGCTCTCAAAAAGGAGGACAAATACGCGCCCGGCGCAGCGTCACGCCAGACGCGTATTTGTCCTCCTTTTTGAACCCCCCCCCCCGGGAGAGTTTCCCCCACCGGTTGAGAACCACTGCTACAGGATGCACTGCAGGAAAAATAAACATTTAATCATGAAGGCTCATTATGTATTTGTAGTTAACTTAGTCATTTCTATAGTAGGCTAATATAGCTACTATATATACATACAGCATGTGTTGCCTTCAATATAAGGCTTTTATTTTTTTGCGGCTCCAGACATATTTGTTTTTTGTTTTTTTGGTCCAATATGGCTCTTTCAACATTTTGGGTTGCCGACCCCTGACCTAGAGCATCGAGGTGAATCAAAAAAGGGAGTGTCTGCTAAAATGCCTCATTGTGTACCTTGGAGAAGATGTGGACAAACTCATCAAGGAGTATCGGGTAAGTAGTTTTGCATTAATCACGTTTTAGACAAGATGAAACATGGCATATTTTTTGGAACTTAAGCTCATAAACATGGTCTCAGATCCTATCAAAATATTTTGTAAGGTATATCTTGTAGAACACTGTATATTGTATCTTAATTGCATCCTGAAATATGTGTCATTCAGAGCAGCAGCAGTACAGATGGAGCAGTGTGTAAGACTGGTCATTAAAATGGCAATCTTATCCAGTCTGTGGCTATTTTTCTGAAATTAATGAAAATATGAGTACACAAGGCAGTTGTATCTTTTAATCTTGGTTGAAGTGATACATGAACTACTTTATATACCTTCATATTTTTGTCACAGCATGTTACTTTTTGAAGATAGGTGTAATATAATACTTGTACCAGTGTTTTACTAGATAAAGTCTACTCAAGTTGCTATGAGAAAAATATTTAGAAGAGTCAACATTTAGTATCTCCTGGACTTTTGCAAGTCATTACATTTTCTTATCACTAGACCTCCAATTTGTCTTGTTTTTAGTTTAGAATCTTTTGTGCACATATAGGCACACCAGACATGGATTTCATCAAAATAACTTGGTAATACATGTCTTGTCTCTTTCTTTTATCAGGTTGTTCAGAAGGAGGAAGCTGAAACGGAGCTTGAGAGATGTACAATGGCCGCGTATGTCATCAAGGAAGAGGAGGATCCTCTCCAGCCACTACATGACATTGGGGTTGTTATTGAAGGTGTGCAGGTCCTCAGTGAGTTGCCATCAGTCCCACATGCCTGTGCCATGTTGTTTGGCCTCATGCTCTTAACTTGAGCTATCCAAGTGAGCTCAAATACACCTTTGTATTTTTTTGTTTGTTTTTTTGACAACAGAATGTGATGATTTCTTTTTTGTTAAACAAAGACAATGACATCACAATAAACATCAAGGTCTTTTGATGAAAATATTCCTGTCTTAATTCATAGTAAGTCAACTAAATGAAGCATTTACTGATAATTCTTCTTTATATTAAAGCAAATGTAGCTTTTGTTCATGGTAAAAGTTAAGTTGTATTGAAGCAAAACATTTTATTATATTGACTAGGTCCTACATTAAGTTAAGTTTAGTATTGTGACCAAAGAAAATGTATTGATATGGTATAACTTAAAAACATAGTTTGTACTGAATCATACATTTAACTTGAGTAAAAGTAAAAAAATTGCCTGTAACAAATTACAGCATTTTAATTACTTTAGTTCAATGTAAAAATTATACTTGGATTTTATGAAAAAAGTAGGTTTTTCCAACATACAAATGTAAGTTTTACTAAAGTAAAAAAAATGATTTATGGTCTCTATAATAAACAATATTTTTACTTTGTGTGAATGTAATTTTTCTTCTTGGACTGAAGGATTATTTTGATTTTGTTGCGAATTAATAACATGTATCATCAGGCTGTAAAATATCTGCACATAGCCAGGAGTAGAAATAAATATACAAGTTGTAGTAACTGCACCTCAACACATGATGGCGCCAAACGATATACTGGAGGCGGCGCTTAGCGCTGGCCATTGTGCGGCATGGAGGCCACGCCTCCTGCCCAGTGACTACCGGCGGAACTTCCGCCGGCTCAAGTCAGATCACCCCAGGCAGCGCAAAGGAAGGAAGCAAAGCGACTGAGGATGCAACGCTTGGGGTCCTCCACGCAGCGTGATATACATATAATACCTCTCCTTCTGGTTCATAGTTAAATAACTTAAAGCTAAACAAATAAAGTGAGTTATAAGCGTTTCCTGTTGTCGGCAGCCTTCTTCCCCGGGACACAAACCCCACAATTTAAACAAAATTGAACTTTTCAGTTTCAGTCAAGTTGGCAAAAACTAATAAAATTAGTTGTAACAAATTACAGTAATTTTTTTTAGGTTGGTTCAAAGTATCATTTTTATTAGTGTAGGCCTGTGTCGCCATAAGCGGATGCTCCTTGTTCTCATTTCTGTTTAAAAGAAATGCAGATTGTGGCAGAAAACCAGTCAATAAAGGCAAAATACATGGCAGCTAACATTTTATACAATTCGGCAGTTTCCCCAAACTGAAGCTCTGAATCGCTACCTTTTGTCGATGACCTTAGCAACCTCCAGCATCTCCCATGCCAACTGCAAATTCCCAACATCCTCCTCTTCCTGTTACAGGGTATCTGCAGGAATCATAAAGATGAATTTACTACCTTTTACTACCTTTTTTACTACCACCAAAATATTTTTTACTACCAACACGACGCGGCCGGGGGGCTGGGGGTTGGGGAGTATTTTGGTGTAAATTGACCCACAGTCCTGTATAAGCTCACCACATGCAGTCCATATGGATAAAGATTTGGAGCAACACCTCTTCACAATTTGTGTTCCAAATTGTCCCATTGTTTTTTCCTATGTACTGCACATGCTTGAACAATAGGACTATGTGTCAATTTACACCAGACTTGCACTTGCACTAATAATAAATTGTCTCACCATATACTTAAACGGAAACACACTCACACAGTAAATTACTGTCTCAGATGCAATTTATTTGCAATCCCAAGAGGTACAGTATATCACAAGGGGTAACTTATGTAACAATAACTTACACTGGACTTTGGACTTAAAAACTGCCCAAAGAGTCCATGGAGTGGTAATGAACTTTTTTAATAGTCGAAAGATGAGTTTCAACACATCCAAAAACTAATTTTAAGAAAAGTAACAATTTTACCTTTTTTCCCAGCTGATAACATAAGCTGGCAGCCAGAGAGATAGAGAGACACACAGGAGATTAGGTAGAGAAGGAGAAAAGATGACACATTAGGTTGAGAGGGAGAAAAGAGATGAGAGAAGCAAGAGAGGCATAGTCAAGGGTCAAGGAGAGAAATTGAGAGATTATGGTCACAAAAGTTTCAGTTCTGAGGACTTCTCTTCAATCTTTTCCTGCAATTGGTGGAGTTGTTCTTTTTTTTTCTTTTTGCCTTCTGCGAAGCGTGTTTGACTTGGTGATGAGTTCAGCCATTTTGGACCCGGCCTTTCCCTCAGCCTGCTCGGCCAACTTGTCTGCGTCATTTTCAAGCGACTCACAAACACGCTTTAGTACATCATGCTGGGTTCTGAGGTCCAAAAGCTCCTCCTCCACTGCCTTCCTCTTCAGAGCATGTGCGGCACTCTCCTTCTTTTTTCTCTCATTCTCCAGGTGCAGTCTATACTGAGACCTTGCAGATGAGGCAGAGGCAAGGAGCTCCTTTGTCAGAGGCACTTTTAAAACACCCCCACATTTGCTGACCCGGTCACAGACTATTCTCAGTGATTCCAGCGAGTTATCCTGGATATTGCATGTTTCGACTTCTTTGTTAATTGAAAAGCCTCTTTCAACGGTGGCTTGGCCATGGGATAGAAGAAGGAGACTCTTGCAAAACCTGAGTAATTCAGGGTAAGGCGTGCTGAGAGTTGTGTGAAGAAACACATCAAGGCGGTCCTTCATTGGTTTAAAGGCCAGGAAACGCTCATCTCGTCCTTCCACTGAAGTCAAGGATGCAAACTGCTGAATGATAACATCACCTACCATATTGAGAAATTAAGACAAAATCATTAATAACATAATATAATAGCAAGTACATGTCAGTCTGCTTAACCAACTTTTATCAGTAGAACATCTTTAAAACATGGCCTTCATTTGAATGACCTCTCCTTTTGTACTGTCCCTAACATACTGTATATTTGCTTACCAGCTGGAATGCCACCTGTCAATTTGTTTCCCTGTATGAATGTCTGCACTACACTCCTCATTTGTTGCTGGCACCACTCTGGTTCTTTGTATATGCGGGTTGGATCAAGGCACGCTATTTGCCTGACCATGGGAAACTTGAGTGGAGATTTGTCCTGCAATTTGCTCACAACTTTTACAAGGCACTGCAAGCATTCTTTCTTGAAGTGTAAAACAGAGAGCTCCCCTATCTTGCATCCTGGTTTGCTCTGAAGGGCCTAACAAAAAGAGAACATTGATGTTCATACAAGGATATCTGGGCATACTGGGTGTGTGTGTGTGTGTGTGTGTGTGTGTGATATGGGAGTATATTTCAGGATGCATAATGCAATAAAACTGCAATGAAACACATTTAAAACAATTCTTACAATTTAACCAGGGTAAGAGGTTTTAGTGTATCCTCAATTTAAGCCAAAGCTCCAGAGGCCTGATGGTGAGACATCTACTCCAGAAGAGTATTTTAAAGGGCCCAAAAGATTCTGAAGGACTCTTCTCATCCAAATAATGGACTATGTAGTCATACTAAGGCCAGAACTGAGAGACTCAGGAGCTTCTATCCTCAGGCCATCTGAATCATGAACTCACACTTAATGAATGAATGATGTTGAAATAATTTGCACAGTAATTACCTTGATGGCAGCGTCAGCACCCAGCCCGATGTCCACATTTCTAAGGGGTACCCAGTTCTTCTCATCAGACACGTTAATTGTGATGATTTGTTGTGAGCTTCTGTCCTGTAACAGCTCCCTTTTCACAAATCGTCGCAGTAAACCCTTAAAAGTACAAGAAAAACTGTTAGGTAATCCAGCCACACCTGTCAACTGATACAGTTAAAATGAAGACAGTAACTTTACAGGAATTACAATTCTTACCATCAGAAATTCTTTCAAATCCTTGCCCAAAAAGGGCAGAACAGGCTCATCCGTTTGGTATCTGGTCAAGAATGGGTGAAAGCTTCTGGCAATTGAGAGGAAGAACTGAAGCTTTGGAATGACAAAGTCATCGTTTCGCGCGGCCACAAGTGCATCATAGGATGCTGTGTTGGGGTTCGGAAGCTTCTTATTTTCAACTGCATCCACATATGTTGAAAGCATAGGCCAGATGTCAACCGCCCTCTCCGCCACAGGCACATTCTCAACCCATCTATGGCCACAGAAAGGCCGGGGAAAGGTGGAGGAGCTGGTGACACTGGTGAAATCCTCTCTTCGGGCAGGCACATTGTGGAAGAGGTAGTGCATGGCTCGCAACAGCTTGTCCACCTGCCATGCCGTAAATCCCGCCTTCATGGCATTGTGGAGGATGTGGAGACCACAACTGCCAACACTGATAAGCTGCGCATCGCTATGAAGCTCTGCCTGTTCCTTTTGAAGGAGCTTCATCAACTTCAGATTTACATTTGGGCCATCCATACTGACAGACAGCAAGTGTCTGAAGTTGAGTTTTGCAGCACATTCCTATGAATAGTTACCAAAAAAAAGTTAATTTAAGTTGAATTTCTTCTTTGGTTTTTGGTTATTTACTAAACTCTGCTACAGTAAATGATGAGCTCCTTTCCAAAACACTAGGCCTATAACCTCCTGTCCCCAGACTGAGCTAGAAGAATACCACCAAGATTGTTGTGTAGCAATGATCTATTATATTATATTACATTTCTAAAGCCATATTTTCAGTTGGCCTACGTTTCAATACAATAGCAGTTGTGTTGTTGTCAAGAAGATCAATCACAGAAAATGTCTCAAACTGCAGACACACAATATTACCCCAAAACATTTTTTTTTATTATAACTTATTTGTGTAAGTTCCTTAAAAAGATGCCTATAGCGTTTGGGGAAAAATACAGTCAACCACAAACATAGCACCCTGATGAATTAAAATGTTACAATACATAACGGAAATAAGACAAAAAAAAAATATCCACTTACTTTAATGCGTTCCAGCAAGTCCACAGCCCGTGCATGCCCAAGAAACCGGGATCCAAAATATGACGACTTCACACGGTCATCTTCCCAGAATCGTACGTGAATATCCAGCTGTTTCTTTTTCAGCGACTGGTTGAGAGACTCGTCGAACATCAGGACGAATGGCCCAGAATCGTTGATGCTTGATGTTAAAAGCTTCTTGAAATGCGGAGCAATTCCAAATCCGATAATGTATGATGTTTTATCTCTGCCACACGAAAAGCTTGAAGCTATTTGCGAGTCTGGAAACATGTTCGCGAACACTGCGTCAATACCCTCGTTCGAGGTGAATGAATGGTGCTTAGCTGCCGTCTGCAGGCACCACAAAACCTCAGCTCTGAGGGCTGAGGTTTGGAACTGGGACGGTAGCAAGGCCTGTCCGTCTATCCCAGGGGTGCTCACACTTTTTCAGCCTGAGAGCTACTTTTAAAGTGACCAAGTCAAAATGATCTACCAACATTATTAATGATTCACGTTTATTATGAACATATACATAACACTTCATAAACAATATGTTGGTGTACCTGTTATAACTGCATGAACATATGGCACAATAATCGATACATTTGTGATCATTACCTTTACTCTGATGACCTGCACTGAATTGAATCAGCCAGGGAAGTATAGTCCGGACAGTAACTGCTGGTAGCCAGCCTCAGGCAGGCTTCCAAATGACCATCAGTCATGGTGGAGCGGTATTTAGACTTAATAATCTTCATGTGCGAAAATGCTGACTCACATAAATAAGTGGAGCCGAAAAATGCAGTCAGTGACATAGCACATTTTCTTGTGTTCGGGTACTTTTCCTCTGTGAGTAAGTTCCACAACTCTCCATGAGCCCTGGACTTCAGCTGAATGTCAGTTTGTAGTGTCAAAATCTCATCCTCCACCTCAGAGGAGTTCAGATGAAACAGTGTTGCAATCTTGGATGCAAGAGATTCCACTTCAACATTTTCTTGAAATGGGTAGCACATGAATGTAGCAACAGGCTCCAGCAAAGCAAAGTCCTGGAAGCGTCTGTTAAACTCTGACAGACAGCTGTCAAGCTCCTGTGCGTAGCGAGCACTGTCACACTGCACATGTGCCGTTTGTTGCGTCTCCAGCTCTGACGATAGGTTTGGGAAGCTTGTGAAATTATGGTGCTGCAGCTTTGAGGACAGATGCTGCAATTTTCGTTTGAAAGCATTGACTGAACTTATCATATTGACCACTGTTTTGTCTTTTCCTTGCAGCTCTACATTAAGCTCATTCAACATGTTGGTCAGATCAGTTAAAAATGCCAAATCAAGCAGCCACTGATTGTCATTTAGTTGGTTATATTCCACATGTTTAGCGACAAGAAGAAACTCCTTTATCTCCGGAAGCAGCTCACGAAACCTCTGCAGGAACTTCCCCCGACTCAACCACCTCACATCAGTGTGTAGCAACAACTCAGAGTGGTCACAGTCAGTGTTCTCCAGATGTGCACGGAACAGCCGTCTTTGAAGAGATCTAGCTCGAATAGAACAGGCGATCTTTGTTGTCACATCCATGATTTCTTTCATATTAAGCATTTTTGCACATAATGCTTGTTGATGTATTATGCAGTGGTAATTAAGGAAGTCGGGAAAAGCGTCTTCCTCCCGGCACTTGGCAACAAATCCATTGGCCCGGCCGACCATGGCGGGCGCACCGTCGGTTGTGATCGAAACCAACTTGCACACTGGGAGCTGTGTTTTTTCGATAAAGTTTTTGAAAGACTGAAAAATGTCCTGTCCCCGTGTGTGCTCTTTCATGGGCAGTAATGTTAACAGCTCCTCTTTTGTTGTCATGTCCGCAAAAACCATCCGAATAAAGATGCACAGCTGGGCTGTATCGCTTACGTCTGTGGACTCGTCCAATTGCAGTGAGAAACACTCGCAGTCCATTATGTCTTTCCTGAGCTGCTGCGTCAAATCTCCAGCCATGGCTTCACAGCGCCTTGTCACTGTGGCTCTTGATAGCTGGAGAGCTTTGATTGAAGATAATATTTCTGACTTATTTTTAAAGTCCCGAAACAATGAGTCAGCTGCGGCAACGAATGCCTCTTTCATTATTTCTCCGTCTTGGAAGGACTTCTTGTGCGTAATGATGGTGTGACTCACCCGGAATGATGCTTCTGCGGCGGCCCTCGCTTTTGACGTCGGTTGTGTGAAAAATGCCTGCTGTCCAGACAATAGTGTTTTCAGTTCTTTCACCTTTCTCTTTCTCAGCTCGCTTTTCGGAGGAAAATCCGTCTCGTATGTTTTATGAACAGTCCGAAAGTGCCGCTCCACGTTTCCCCTCTTCGGAACAGCGATGTGAGCTCGGCAGATTAGGCAAACACACTTCGAAAATGACATTGTGAAAAAAAACTCCTCCTCCCATTCCGTGTGGAAATGGTAGGTTTTTGCCTTCTTGCTTGGTCCAGCCGCCCCACTCATGTTTATGCTGTGTCGGAGCACAAAACATTGGAAGGCTAATTAATTAGCTCACCAGAGTTTTAGCAGTAGCCGCGGTCAGAGAATTTCTACCGCGGTTTGCTGCGCACATGCAGTGACCCGCGACCCGACTGACCCCTGACCCACAGTGTGTTATTGTTGTTGCCATAGTGATGATGCAGTTTTTTTCTTTGTCTTTTTTCTTTTGAGTTTACTTTTAATGTTTTGTTCTTCGTCGTTGTTTTTATTTTGAGTTTATTATTATTATAATTTTTTTTTTAAATAAAATTATTATTTTTTTTTTATAATTTACTTTTTTTTTTTTTTTTTGTTCTTCATCACGCGATCGACCGACATGCCTTCGCGATCGACCGGTCGATCGCGATCGACGTAATGAGCACCCCTGGTCTATCCCCACCGATGTCGCTGAGGTGCCAGCAGGGCTAGTGGCATTCGTTGGCGTAGCAGTCCTAGTGCTGCTGCTAGCACCACCGCAAAACAATGAGATAGGGATCTGCTCACCCCTCGCACGAAGCCGCTGCTGATGAACAGTCGAGGCATTATGTGATCTGATGGCTGTAACGCCATTCCAGGTCACATTTATGGTCTTCTTGCAGACTACGCAAAATCCTTCTCTGTCATTTCCCATGACAGGTTTCAGCCAATCTTTATAAGCTGGTTCGTCAACCCACGTTTTGGAGAACTTACATTTCCCCATTTCGACTAGAAATTCTACCTAGAATCTACCTAGAACTAGTTTGTAAAGTCGCAACATTTAGGCGGCGTCGCTATGGCAACCATTGAACGCTGACGGCTACTCAGTAGGGGTTATGCGCAACATACTTCCGCATTCTGCTAAACAAGTCTCATCACATCCGGTTCAGGTCCGCTGTACCGCGCTCGCATTATGTTATTTATTAATCCGCACTTCCAGACCGTCACCGGGGCTTCTGAGTAATATGTCCGAGGAGCTTTTATCGCTGTTTTTTTTAAAAATTGCATTTATTAATCCACACTAGGGCTGGGCGATATGGAAAAAAACATATATCACGATATGGATTATTTTATATCACGATAGCGATATATATCACGATATGCCCTCTTGCTCTACTGGATAGGGGTGTACTTAAAAGTGTGACTGTGATCCATCACAACCTGTACCACAATTACGCAGATTTCAGTTCTCTTTATTTTCAGCATCACAAGAGAAACATGTTCATTCAATTGCTGCACAAATTAAAAACATGGAACACAGCAGAACACACTATGACACACAGTATAATTTACTCTGAAGGGAAAAAAGTGAAGGCTACTGCACCTGTGTGTGTGTGTGTGTGTGTGAACACAACACACACAGGTGCAGTAGCCTTCACTTTTTTCCCCTCAGAATAAATTATACTGTGTATAGTGCACACACACAACAAGTGCAGTAGCCTTCACTTTGGTTTTCCTTCAGAATAAATTATACTGTGTGTAGAGGTAGTACAGTAACCATCATATGGCAATTAATACATTCACTTCACTTAAGTGCACACGCTTCAGGTTTGAGACGAGAATTAACAAATAAACAAAAAATAAAAGTGCATCTTTTTTTTAAATCTTAACTCTGCAACATTGTAGTGCAACATGTACAGAGGTTGGACAAAATAACTGAAACACCCGTCATTTTAGTGTGGGAAGTTTCATGGCTCAAATGGACCAGCCTGTTGTCCAATCTTCATTAATTGCACATTGCACCAGTAAGGTGCTCACATTTTGAGCAAAACTGTGCTCTTGCACTGCTAATTGAACCTTCAAATTTCACTTTTCTGGTGCAATGTGCAATTAATGAAGATTGGCCAACAGGCTGGTCCTCTTGAGCCATGAAACTTCCCACACTAAAATGACAGGTGTCTCAGTTATTTTGTCCAACCCCTGTCCTGTATAAAAATTGTAAACATCAGGACAGGTTTGAACAGAACTCTGTTTAAAGCATTAGGCCTAATTGAACAAATGTGCAAACATAAAGCACAAACAGTACAACACAAACAAACAATTTAAAGAGGTAGAAACATCTGTCAACATTACAGGTTTAGTGCAAGGAACACCAGTTGGTCTACGGTGTTTGGTTTCAGACAAGACCTCTTGCAAGTTATAATATTTCCACTTGCACTGAATGCCCTTTCCGACGAAGAGCTAGTGGCTGGAATGCATAAATACTTGTTGGCGAGCCTAGCCACAGATGGGAAAGTGACCTCGTGCTGCTTCCACCACTCCAGTGGGTCTGCCTCTGAAGCAGGCCCAGGTGCCTGGAGGTACATGGCGACCTCCAGTTCGATGCTTTCTCTGTTGCGCAGGCGGGTGTGGGCGCTGGCTGGAACTGCCTTCTTAAAGTAGCTGGCCAAGGTCTTTTTCTTTGTGGGAGGGTCATCTTCAGCAGCTTGGGAGCCTACTGCTCTTTGATCACTTGCTGGTGGCGCCGCGGCTCCCTCCACCATACCCAGCAGCTCTGTGACAGCTCGGTTCTTCATGTACTCCGCACGGTTTTCCCTCATGTAAGTTGTCTTGAACCTGGGGTCCACCAGTGTTGCCATGTCGAGGATGTTGTTTGTGGCTGCATCATCGTACTTCTCATTGAGGTATTTGAGCACACCTCCTTTGACTGCTTTGGTGAGCTCCGTTTCCCCTTCTTTTGGGCTGAGGATTTGATCATTGAACAAATGCAGCACCGGCTTGAGAAAGGATACGCTCACATATTTCTCCCCCGACAATGCATCGGTAAATTCAAACAGAGGGCCCAGGGCTTTGTTCAGCGAGTCTAGGATTGACACATCTTGCCAGCTCGGAACCAGATGTCTTGCCTAAGTAAAATAAAAAAATATTGGACACTTTAATAAAGTGAATCTAGGCTGCAAATCTAATCAGCAGCCACAATGAGAACAATCAATGAGCACATCAGTAAACCGTATATAATCAGGTTTTTTGAGAAATCGGTTTATTTAAGTTCTCATATAAATGGAATAAAAAGTTTATAACAATCGGTTTATGTCAGTAATCGGTTTATGAGAAGTCCAATTATAACAGGTACGTTTTTGGCTAATAAACTGATTTCTCAAGACATATCAGGTTATTGACATTATAGAATAGTAAGTAGCCAATCACAAGCTTTGAATTCCAGTTTGGTGTCACAAACTTGGGTGTAACACATGCAACCAACAGACTGCATGTAAATGACAATAAACAGTTTATTCTAATAATCTGTATATTCCAATAACCCAATTATTGCGGTAATGTAAACGGGCTCAATCTGTAATGTCCAGTGGCCACATCTCACCTTCTTATCTGCAAGGAGGACCTGTGAAAGGGCTTTCTCCTGCTCCAAGAACCGTGCAACCATCTGCTGGCGGGACCCCCACCTGGTGGGTGTTTCCGTGATTAACTGGTGGTGAGGCAAGCCCATTGCTGCTTGGGCTTTGGCCAGTTCCCTTCTCCTCTTCCAAGAGTTGGAGAAGGCACTCACCACTCTCTTGCAGACACCCACTGCTCTCTCCACAGCCTGCCTTGTGGATGTTGGGGTGAGGTTTTTTAGAGAATTCTCTGTTGAAATCAAAAGAAAAAGTGATGTAATAACATATTTGACAGCATATTTTTTTCTATAATCATGGATCACTTAAATGAGTTATGGATTGTTTTAAAAATTAGATAGTAAGGGTATTACGATATGAATTTAAATTAATTTATTTAAATGTATAAATGTATTGTAATATAAATATATAATATAACTATTACAATTTTTGTATTTTTGTTGCTATCCCTTTAATATTACTCTAACTCTAAGCCAGGGCTGGGGAACCTTTTTCATTCGAGGGGCCACTACAAATTTCTCCAATGGCCGTAAAAGTCCTTCGAGGGCTGTACTATGAACACAAACCAGGATTGCAGCCACCTTTAAAATAGACCCCACCTTCTCTAGGTCCCATGAATATAACTTAATTGTATTGCAAATGTAATTTCTAAGATTCCTTTACAAAATATGTCCATTTTAATGTTATGCAGCTTCACATGAAATATATGTCAGGGGCCGGAGAAAACATCCTCAAGGCCCGTATATGACCCTCGAGACATAGGTTCCCCACCCCTAAGCCATTTTAAAGATTGTTTTACACTTACCGATGGCTAGCTGTAGACGGTGACCAAAGCACTGCAATCGTTCCCACTCATTCAGGTCCATGGCACAGATGTTATTTGATGCATTGTCTGTGGTGACACAGACAAGATTGCCTTCTTCCAGTCCCCATGACTCCAAGGCATCTCTCAGACCTAGACAGACAGACAGATAGAATAAGTAAGAATCACTACAATTGACATAAGACAGCCATAAACACAGATATGCTGTTTTACAATATCTATGAATGATATCTATAAATAATTATGGACCCCTGGCAGTCACGTGACTAGAATTACATGACGAGACGGAAACCTACAGACATTAGTTCCTAAGTGTATGGAGAGAACTCTAATAGGAAATTCGGAATAACATACTTGTGCTGTACAATCACACAGTTCATTGGTGTAAGCATATTAGTAAAAACAATAATAGTAAAACTTGCGAAAGCATAAAAGTGCATAGCAATGTCAGGCTCATACCTTGGGCGAGTATCACTCCCGTATGGTCGTCAGGAAAGTACACGGTCTGTAGACAGCGGCCGCGGAGGGTCCAGTCCTTGATGAAGTGGATCGTTAAACTCATATAGGGCTGTGTTGCTCTGCTCATCCACATGTCCGTCGTCAAGGCATAATTCGTTGCACTGCATACCTCTCTCTCCACTTCTGCCCGACAACTAGCATACAAGTGAGGCAACTCCACTTTGCTAAAGTGCTTCCGACTGGGCATCACGTACCTCGGATCGAGTGTGTGGATGAGGTCCCGAAAGCTGTCTTTCTCGACAACATAAACGGGAGCCATGCCTTTACAGATGTAGCGTGAAATGGCACCTGTGATCTGCTTGTGTCGCTGAGACGTCTTTTCATATTGCGTGCCTTGGGCGAATGCTTGCTTTAGCTTCGGCTGGCTGTATTTCTTTCCAGAGCCTCCTGCAGTTCCATCCCTTGTTTGTTTTGATCGGAGTAGTTGGAGTTTTCCGTGTTCTTCTTCGTGATTTTTCTTCAGGTGGTAAAAGAGGTTGGAAGTATTCGCATCAGGCGCAGGAACGACTTTATCGCACAGTTTACATATCGGCTGCGTTTGTTCTGTATCAGAGGGCTTAAATCCGAAATGAAGCCAAACCACTGAGCTGCCCCCCCTTTTCGGCAAAAGCGGTGTTTGTTGTGTCTGTCCAACCGTTTCGGATTGTATAACAGCGGCTGTGGTAACAGTTACACCTTCCTGCAGCGCGTCCATCATTCTTTTATTTTTTAAACCAGAATTAAATTTCGCGAGCTCTCACCGTCAATCATGTCGCGAACGTATGATGCAAAGCAGCGTAACGTAAAGCGGTGTCGTGTCGCAAAACCACGTTCTCTAAAAAATATCTTAATATTCTTTTTTTACAGTTCAATAAACTTAGAGTTTGCATAGTAAGAAAAGCAAAATGTTATATTAGGATGTGAAATTATATTAAAATGTATATTAGCTGTAATAATGAAAAAAAAAGTTTATCACGATAGAAAATATAGAGGAGAAAGGTCACGATAGACGCGTTTCTATCGTCCTCACAATATATATCGTCATATCGCCCAGCCCTAATCCACACTTCTTTTTTTTTTACTACCAAGTGAAATTACATTTACTACCTTTTACTACCTTTCAAGGGCCTTAATTTTGAAAAAAAAAATTACTACCTTTTACTACCTTTTACTACCCCGCGGGGACCATGTGTTAAAATAAAATTACATTTTTCTAAAGCAAATGTCGCAAACCAAATTTAGGTCCCAGTGAATCAAGGAGAGCACATACCTGGTCGTTAGCATTTGTTTCATCCTCATCATCATCTGATTGTCTGAGAAGGCCAGGAGATTACAATTAGTACAATGTTGGGGGGTTGGACTACATCCTTGCCTGACTCCACCTCTGCAGTGCCCTTTGACACGGCTGTGCAATCAGAGCCCTCTGGCTTTTTGTCTTCAGCCATGGCCTCATAGACCTGCAGCCGCAACTCATCCCTGGTGTTCTCTGCTCCAGGGAAAAACATGAGGAGGGTTTTACTCCGGGGCCGTATGCCACACACACAGCCTGAAGACTTCTTCAAGAAGAACACGTCAGGGACAGCCTGCCACACAAACCCTTAAGACCACTTAAGGGTTTGTGACAGAAAACAATTCACATTGCTCGACAAATGGGCGACCATGAAACAAGTGAATGCAGGTGTAGCACATACATAACAAATGCACACCTGTCTGCAACAGCTGACGAGCAGGGCTTCTCCTCCATGCTGGAGGAAATGTTTTGTTTTTAGTAATGGCAAAGTAAGCCAACTTGGTTTACATACTCTTCACTGGGAGCCATTACTAGCCTACAGATTAGCTGGCATATTAATAATTAGTCACACACAATTATTCTCCGGTCAACGCAGCGACTGGTTCAGTTATAAAAGGGGTGTAAAAATCTATCTATGCAGGGCACACAAACACACACACTTCTTTTAAGGTCCGTCTGAACTAAATGTGCCATTTAGCAGAGCGAGGTGCATTTCCTCGGTCAGTTTCTGTGGCTGCCTCTAGTTGCTTGAGTCTGCTTGAGGTCACTACGTTGCCGACGGTAACCAGGAGTCAGACTGGATGCACCGCAGCAGGTGGGGCAAGCTACAGTACTTGCTGCTGCTCAACCAGTGTGGTCCTGATACTCCAAGTATGCATCCTTTGATATAACGTAGGGTTAGGGCTAGGATGGGTTAGGGCTAGGATGGGTTAGGGCTAGGGCTAGGATGGGTTAGGGCTAGGACTAGGATGGGTTAGGGCTAGGATGTGTTAGGGCTAGGGCTAGGATGGGTTAGGGCTAGGATGGGTTAGGGCTAGGACTAGGATGGGTTAGGGCTAGGATGTGTTAGGGCTAGGGCTAGGATGGGTTAGGGCTAGGATGGGTTAGGGCTAGGATGGGTTTGGGCTAGGATGGGTTAGGGTTAGGACTAGGATGGGTTAGGGCTAGGATGTGTTAGGGCAAGGATGGGTGAGGGATGGGATGGGTTAGGGCGAGGATGGGTTAGGGTGAGGATGGATTTGGGCTAGGATGGATTAGGGCTAGGATAGGTTAGGGCTAGGATGGGTTAGGGCTAGGATGTGTTAGGGTTAGGACTAGGATGGGTTAGGGCTAGGATGTGTTAGGGCTAGGGCTAGGATGGGTTAGGGCTAGGATGGGTTAGGGCTAGGATGGGTTAGGGATAGGACTAGGATGGGTTAGGGTTAGGACTAGGATGGGTGAGGGTTAGGATGAGTTAGGGCTAGGATGGGTTAGGGCTAGGGCCTAAAAAAAAAAAAAAGTTTGGTTCCTGTTGGTTGTCAGTTGAGGTCATGGGTAGGTAGGGAATTTATTTTATTTTATTATTTGCGCGATTGTCAACGGGGGGTGCGCGATTGTCGACGGGGTGGGGGGGGAGATGTCATTTCATCGTGCGCGCCTATCGCATGATTTAGACTTGACGGTTTCGGTTGAGTATGTGGGGATGTGGGTACTCGTCCCCAGCGTAACTGACGCCTATGGTTAACACACCCACCACCCTCTCCTCACTCCAGTTTGTGTATGGAGCCAGGGGTGCGTTCGGATTACGCAGTTTATTCAATCAATTCATAGTAACGCACCGCATTTAACGTTCAGTAACGATAACGGCGTTGTAACGACGGAAACAGTAATTAGTTAGATTACCCCGTTACCGAAAAAATAACGGTTTTTGTAAACAAAACAACAAGAAAAAAGTTTTCGCTTCTGTGGCTATAGTGGGAGCAAGTCCGAATTGCGTTTGTCACGCTGTTGCACGGGCAAACAATGGAGACAACGCATACGTCCATCTTTCTCCCGCAACCATAACAAGCGCTACCGATATCCAGTCGTCTGCATGCAGATCCCACGTGAAGCCGTTGGTTTCATTTAAAAACGAGAGAATGCGCTCATCCTTGTACAGGATGAAGAGGTGCTGTACAAAAACGTAATTATAGTTTGCGTCAAAAAATGTATTTGTGTTTTTTTTTCTTTTCTTCCCCAACCTCATAAAATAATTTGGGTCGCACATAAATTGACAGGGTCGGTCGGAACCCGGAACCAAACAAAAAAAATGTTTAGGCCTAGGATGGGTTGTATTGCCGCACATGGCGGCGGGCCAAAATGAATTGAACACTGAAATGACTGCGGACCACACAGAAGGACCCGGTTCGGCCCCTGGGCCTCGTGGTGGACAGGTGAGCTACACCGACACTAAATCACCCTAGCCAGTAGGGCTGTCCCGAATACCATATTTTGGGCTCCGGAGCTTCGGTAGTAATCGACAGCGAATATTCGAATATTCGGGGGGGGGGGGGGGGCCAAAAAAAAAAAAAACTTTTTGCAAAAGGTTTGGTGTGAGGTTTGGTACTATTCGGATCAGTTGCAACTATTTTCCAAGCAAAGTAAGTGCACGTTTTTATCATGTGTAACGTTACTGTTTAAACGGCGGATAAAAGCTGAGGTGCGCGATTGTTGATGGGGGGCGGGCAGGATTGTTGACGGGGGGGGGGGGGGGGGTGCGACAGTCCTGGACCGGCCCAATAATCTGGACCGGCCCAAAAATAATAATACACAAAATAAAAAATACAAAATAATCGGCCTGAAATCATCCGGCCGAACCTCCCTATGGCAGCCCGTCCCTGGTTATAGGCCTATGCGGCGCTCGTAAAAGCCGAACAATGCGCCTACATGCGCTCTTAAAGGTTTGGAAACGATCCAACAAGACTACATCTGTATTCCAATTACAATAAGTAGCCTACTTATCGGCCAACAATAATCAAACAAGGCAGTAAAAGTGGGCATTGAATTGTATAACTGTTTTGAAAAAAGGGGAAAAGGCCGACATATGCCGATACAATATGCAGCCAGCGCTCGGAAAAGGCTCGCAACAAAAAGATGAGCCACACATTTAGAAACAATTGCATGAACTATCTAAAAGAAATACCTTAGTCAGAAAACATATATGAGGCTGAACGTTTTGCTAAAATGTCACAGTTATGGAAATATTGAAAATGTTGGAGCGGCTGGCTTGACCACGCGAACCGAGAGACGGCTGTCTTGACCGCAGTACGCGATCGGTCATTAATCAATAATCGTATTTATCCGTATAACTGCACACAACTTTATTTAAAATCAAATGTAAAACATGTGTGTTTGTATTGTGGTGTCCGGTGCGTGTGGATGTGCGGCTCCTCCGGCGGAGCGGTTCATGTTAATAGCGGAGTCCGGGAGGGTTCACCTTCACGGCGTAGTTACGAGGGATGTGCGACTATCGTCTTAAAAAATACTAAAGTGTTTTTTAAAGTTAGAAAGATATTAGATATTCAACCGATATTCACGCTCCGAATTACAGTGATCAGACACGGGGAACTAAAGCCGCGATCACCGCACCGCTTCAAGACTCACGCAACACAACGTCCTTTTGATCGATAACAATATAAATTGATCGACACATTTCTTAACGATCAATGATCGATCATCGATTAATTATGCCCATCCCTAGTTCCCACACAGCTGAGGTCTTCGGCATTTTGTCTTCCCTTTAACGGCCAAGGTGAACTGAAGCCTGACGTTCACTGCTGTGAGTGATGTCACGCGCCCAAGCTGAGATGGTATATATTTCCACATCTTAACAGTCAAGTATAAATATAGTACAAGAATGTGCTGACAAAATGTATTTTGCGGTTTGCCTTTAGTGATAGCCTACATTTAGAAAAAAAACAACAAAAAAAAACGAATATCCGAATCCCAAAATTGAAAACCGAATACCTACCCAACGAACTAGGGTTGGGCGATGTCCGCTAAATTGGCACTCGTCGATGATTACCATAAAACATCGTGATTGACGATGATATCGTCGTTTTGACCACTTTTTACGATAATACTTTTTACTATAAATATATATTTTTTTCTACTTAAAAACTATACATTGTGAAGTCATTCAGTGGACACACAAAGCGCCGCGCGCTCTTTCCAGCGCCGACCCACCGGACTTCTCTCTCCGCCGGACCTTTTGTTTGCCAAAAATAAACCCATAAAAAACAGTTAGTTAGTACAATAACTATACAGTTATTGTACTAACCCTACTCATTAGCCTAGGCCTACTCATCCGGGCTTTTCAATATGTTGCACGTAAGACAAAAAAAAGAAAAAAAGAAAAAAAGTCTCTTCCACAAGAACAGTTGATGCAATGGCGTTGGTTGGTAAAAAGGGTACGACTTCTGTGTTTTAATAAATGTGTGTTAACAGAAGCACCTTCATTCTTTCATTCAATTTGACATCATGGCCAAGAATTCGGAGCTTGAAGGTTTTTTTTTATTTATTTCGGTCCATTTGTGCTACACTCACAAGCTGCGCGATTCTCTCCAGCTGATGGGACGCTCAGGACAGCAACGTCTTAATTCTCCAAAATAAATAGCGGGGATTCATGACCAAAGGGATTCAATCAGGGCGCACTTGTGTGGGTGGACTGTGAATTTGAAGAAGGTGGTGAGCTCAATAAATTCTCTAAAACAGGAGTTCGAATGTGAAGCTGCTGGAGATCAATGCGTGTGCGATTTTTGTGAAACGCGGCTGCGCTGTTGACCATTACATTTACGTGAGAAGTTGCGGATCCGACTGAGGTTAAATTACCCTGTATTAGATCAAGTTATATAACTAATTTAGAAATGCATTTGACATCATGCCATGCATTGACATGATCATTCGTTTTAGGAAGGTGGTAAAAAGCTCAGCATCGTCGGAGAGCCTACTCAGTCAGCAAAGGAGCCTCAGGTTCCCGACCGGTTATTTGACCGGTTATTTGTTAACCGGTTCCCGGTTGCAGGTTATTTGAAAGAGCATATGCATTAGTTATATTCTCAATATAATTTACAGAGCAATCCAAGTTTTTAGGCTATAGAGGAGACTAGGATTGGTTTGTGTTTGACAGGGAGGGGGGCGTGGCATCACGATGGTTGCGCTACATCGTGATGTCGGTCAGCCAATCACGATGGACGATGATATCGTCTATCGGCACAACCCTACAACGAACGAATATCCGAATAGTCGAATATTCGGGTCCAGCCCTACTAGCCAGCGACCTAGCTATGGGGGTATTATTGAGACAATATTATGTGTGTGTGCGTATCTCAATCTGTGTGTGTGTAATAAGATTTGTGTGTATTCACATTTGTGTGTATTCACATTTGTGTGTGCGTAACAAGATTTGTCTGTCTGTATTCACATTTGTGTGTGTAACAAAAATCTGTGTGTCTGTATTCACATGTGTGTTTGTGATAAGATTTGTGTGTCTGTATTCTAGGGCTGTCCCGAATACCATATTTTGGGCTCCGGAGCTTCGGTAGTAATCGACAGCGAATATTCGAATATTCGGGGGGGGGGGGGTTTATGCCAATTGCCTTAGCCCCAGATGTTCCCACATTACTCCTTATTAGGGATGGGCATAATTAATCGATGATCGATCATTGATCGTTAAGAAATGTGTCGATCAATTTATATTGTTATCGATCAAAAGGACGTTGTGTTGCATACTGTGAGTCTTGAAGCGGTGCGGTGATCGCGGCTTTAGTTCCCCGTGTCTGATCACTGTAATTCGGAGCGTGAATATCGGTTGAATATCTAATATCTTTCTAACTTTAAAAAACACTTTAGTATTGTTTAAGACGATAGTCGCACATCCCTCGTAACTACGCCGTGAAGGTGAACCCTCCCGGACTCCGCTATTAACATGAACCGCTCCGCAGGAGGAGCCGCACACCCACACGCACCGGACACCACAATACAAACACACATGTTTTCCATTTGATTTTAAATAAAGTTGTGTGCAGTTATACGGTTAAATACGATTATTGATTAATGACCGATCGCGTACTGCGGTCAAGACAGCCGTCTCTCGGTTTCGCGTGGTCAAGCCAGCCGCTCCAACATTTTCAATATTTCCATAACTGACATTTTTGCAAAACGTTCAGCCTCATATATGTTTTCTGACTAAGGTATTGCTTTTAGATAGTTCATGCAATTGTTTCTAAATGTGTGGCTCATCTGTTTGTCGCGAGCCTTTTCCGAGCGCCGGCTGCATATTGTATGGGCATATGTCGGCCTTTTCCCTTTTATTCAAAACAGTCCTATACAGTTTAATGCCCACTTTTACTGCCTTGTTGGATTATTGTTGGCAGATAAGTAGGCTACTTATTGTAATTGGAATACAGATGTAGTCTTGTTGAATCGTTTCCAAACCTTTAAGAGCGCATGTAGGCGTATTGTTCGGCTTTTACGAGCGCCGCATAGGCCTATAACCAGGGACGGGCTGCCATAGGGAGGTTCGGCCAGACGATTTCAGGCCGATTATTTAGTATTTTTTATTTTGTGTATTATTATTTTTGGGCCGGTCCAGGACTGTCATAATACGGTCGTAGGTCCGCGGTGCGCTACAAACGCTACAAACTGAAGCCTGACGTTCACTGCTGTGAGTGATGTCACGCGCCCAAGCTGAGATGGTATATATTTCCACATCTTAACAGTCAAGTATAAATATAGTACAAGAATGTGCTGACAAAATGTATTTTGCGGTTCGCCTTTAGTGATAGCCTACATTTAGAAAAAACAAACAAAAAAAAAACGAATATCCGAATCCCAAAATTGAAAACCGAATACCTACCCAACGAACGAATATCCGAATAGTCGAATATTCGGGTCCAGCCCTACTGTATTCACATTTGTGTGTGTGTAAAAAAAAATGCGTACTGAGATCTGTAAATGTCTGTCATCAGCGGGAGCTCTGATTGGCCTCTTCTTACACGTGGATTTTGGCACACTTCTGCCGTGCAGATCTGCAAATGCGATCCGTGTGTAAAAACGATTTGTCTGTAACTTCACGCAATACAGTCTACACACCACTAGTCGGCGCGTAGCACCCAGTGATGTTAAGCGTGTCATTGTCATGGGGAAGATGGCTGCCGTTAATGACACTGGCCATTTTTAGATAGAAAATATAATATAAACTTCGAACAACTCATGGCTAAGTTAACGTTTGTTTTCCTCATAAATAAACGCAATGTAAAGCCCATGAGTTGTTCGAAGTTTCCGGCCAGTCTCATTAACGGCAGCCATCTTACCCATGACAATGACACGCTTAACATCACTGGGTCCTACGCGCCGACTAGTGGTGTGTAGACTGTATTGCGTGAAGTTACAGACAAATCGTTTTTACACACGGATCGCATTTGCAGATCTGCACGGCAGAAGTGTGCCAAAATCCACGTGTAAAAAGAGGCCAATCAGAGCTCCCGCTGATGACAGACATTTACAGATCTCAGTACGCATTTTTTTTTTTTACACACACACAAATGTGAATACAGACACACAAATCTTATCACAAACACACATGTGAATACAGACACACAGATTTTTTTTACACACACACAAATGTGAATACAGACAGACAAATCGTGTTACGCACACACAAATGTGAATACACACAAATGTGAATACACACAAATCTTATTACACACACACAGATTGAGATACGCACACACACATAATATTGTCTCAATAATACCCCCATACCTAGCTAACGTTAGCAAACGTCCACAGCCATATGCTAACCGCTGGTTACGCAGTCCTAGCCAACATTACCTCGACTCCAGCTCAGAAACAGGTCTCACCTTCCAGAGTTTGAGGCTGTGGACGTTTCTTCTGACATCGTTATTTTGGTATTTGTGCGGTAAAGGCCAGAAGTAGCAGAGACCGGATCCATTCCCGCCACCCCGCGAGGCAGGAGAGGTCCATTAAAGGGGAGAGGAGGACCATTAAAGGGGACGTGAAGTCTGCATGCAGGATTTAAACCGCCACAACAGGTGATCGTTTTTCATTCCACATGACCGCGCGTCCACTTCACAGAATTTCGGATGTAAAAAGTAATAGTAATATTGTTTTTGTTGTTGTTTTTTTGTTTTGTTATTTTCTATTCCTTTCGGTTTCTTTTCCTGTCACCTCGTTGGTGCTCCCTGCCACCTGTCAGTCCAGTGTATTCTTGGTAGCGACAGCCAATCACGTTTCCGTTTGCGACCACACATTTACCAAGATGTGAATGCTCTGGCCAATCAGCGCTCGTATCGCGACCAAGATTGCAGAGCTATAGAGTACTCTATAGCTGTGATCCAATTCAGGGGCTGCATGCTTCGAAGTCCGCGAAGTCCGCGTACTTCGAAGCATGCAGCCCCTGAATTGGGACACAGCTTATAGCTCTGCAAGATTGTACCAGGAATTGACCAATCAGCGCCAGGCCCGCCTCCTTGAGGATGCTGGCTGGAATGAGGCGGAATTTGACGAAGTAACATTACGAAAAGCTTCACTTCTTACCAACATTTCGAAAGTAAGTCAGTCCTTTCTAGCTATTGTCAAAACAAATACATTTGTAAATATCTCTCTATATAAAGAGGTTTTAGTTGGATGAATAACCTGTGGCGCAGCAACGTTAACGACTAGCTAATAACGTTAGCTAGCGTTACCACGCCGTTATAACGTTACAGCTTTCCGATAGCGATGTGGAGCCTTCCTACTAATACCAGGGTTCCCAAGTTGCAAAAACTCATTTCAGGGAGCTTCCGACCGCGCACACACACACACACTACACACACAAGAACTTTAGGGCCCCTGGCCCCAGAAAATTTTGAATTTGGTTGATGTGATTTCCTGTTTTCTGGTGCATTTTGGGGATGGCCAATACCTAAATTCAATCAGATTCATAGCCCTACATCCTGATTTGCTGATATTGAGGGGGTGACTTCATGCAAAGGCTTGGGATTCAGGGCCCCCTGACCCCTTGGGCCCGTGCAGTAATCCATTCTTGCACACACACACTCGCACGCACGCATGCACTTTTTTTTTAATCGAAAAAACGATCGGCTCAACTTTTCCCTATTCACAAAAAACGCTAGGTGTGAGCACGGCCTTATACTCTTACTCTGTTATAGGCCTAGTCAGTACAGGTTACAAAAAAATTACAACACTTATACACGTTTTTAAACTCACCTCAACATGCCTTTTGCAATCATTTAAACCACCATAGGAAATGTTGAAGTCACTGTTGCAAACAGTGCAGCGTGCCAGACTATCATTATTTCTAACTGAAATTATACAGAGATAAACCTTAGTATAGTCTGAAGTAAAATGAGTTTTATATTTTCGTTTTTTAGGGCGCTCTGCGTTTGCCATGACGCTTCAGCTCTGGGAGACAGACTGCAGTATTCCTGAGCGCGCGATACATTTGAGTGGAATGCTCAGTTAAACCGCGACTCGATTGGTCAGCTGTCAGTAAGAGCGGTCAATCCCAGGGTTCCATTCACACTCTGTCACACACGCAGCACGTATCTCTATGTGCTCTCTTGCGCTCCTCTTTCTCCATAGACATAGAAAAAAGTCTTTCTCGCTGGCTTGGTCGGATTTCCGGGAGATTGTACATGATTTGCTTGCATCAGGGAGACGCTATTAATTTGCGGGAGACTCCCGGAACTTCCGGGAGACTTGGGATGTCTGCTAATACTATGTTGATTTAAAATCAATTTAACGTTAACATATCTGACAAACTAACGTTAACCTGCCTGTTGATGAACATTAGCGAGCCAAGTCATTAAATGAACGTTAAGTTACAAACAGGTGTCCAGTACAGTAAGTGACGACTTAGTTTTACTATTTCATTTTAGCGCATCACGCTGTCATATACGTTTATTGTAAATGAGTGAATAATGGCTCCAGTCTAGGCCCCCTCCCCCCAGCCTATGGATCAGGAGGTCGTAGGTTCGACTCCTGGCTGGCTCGGTGCTTTTCCCACGGAGGCCTCATGTCCCCGGGAGGCGATATTTTCCCCCCAGTTTGGTAGGGGAAGGTACCGCCTGTTTCCCCTCTGATTGGCTAGAAGGGCTCTCGCCCGATTGGTTATTTGATTTGGGGTTAGGGTTAGGGTTGGGTTAGAGGGTTAGGGTTAGGGGGTTACGGTTAGGTTTAGGGTTAGTAACCCTAGTACTGTTGGATCGACTTCGTTTACTTCTATTGTAAAGACGATCAAAACAGACCAGCCTGTCATGAACGTGAGATGACGTTTCACGGCCAACCCTTAGGATGGGGATGTTCATGTGCTATGTGAGAGGAAGTGGGCGGAGCTCCGCTCTGATTGGAGGACGTCACACGGGGAGGGGGCGGGGCTTTGAGGCGCCACGCCGCCCAGGCTCTTCTGTGTGAGAGACATGCTGCACCCTAGCGGGCCAGTGGCGCAATGGATAACGCGTCTGACTACGGATCAGAAGATTCTAGGTTCGACTCCTGGCTGGCTCGGTTCTTTTACCCCTCGGCCTCATTCTGCTGAGGTCTTGGTGTTGGTGCTGCCAACCCCTGTCCCAGTCAAAGCTTTTGGTTTGGCTGTGCCAAACCAGAAGCATGGGACACTGAGCAGGGCCGGGTTGTAGTGGTGATGGGTGTGCTTACCCTGCAGAAACACTGTTATTATGTACCATGTGTTACACATGAATTACAATGGCTGCTGTCTTCTCCTCCACACATCTCACCTCAGGGACAGGCTCTGGTATCTCTGCACGGTATCTCTGTCCCGTAGTTATTTTGCAAATAATTGTAATTCTTGTTCATCCACGTTTATACTCCTTGAAGACGTAACACGAATCGGTATACAAATGGTAAACGCGTACAAATAAACATGTATCTATCTTCCCCTTATTTCCTCGCTGATGAACGCGCATGTGTGCTGCGGGCCAGCGGCGCCCCCTGGCGGCCGCCTCTGGCCAGCGCAGCGCCGCCGCCGAGGTTTCCGGTGTTATGGCGACCAGCTGCAGCCGCCACATCTCGGCGTCGCCCGGCGGTAAGGAAGAGGAGGACGGTTCGGGTTCGGGTTTCGGTCCATTTCTTTCGGGTACCGTTTCATTAAAGTCCTCCTCGAGGTGTCTCAGTGACGACGACGACTCGCGTTGCGTGGACCGGGTTTTTGCGTGTTTCAGAGGGACGGCTGGGACCGCCGGCATCTCCTCTCAGTACTTCCAAGGAGTTCATATTTTCCTCGTTATATATATAATTTTAGCAAATTGTGAATTGTTCTGCAAAACGGCACATGCATAAACCGTATCTCTTCAGAGGCTGTCGGTACTGCTGAGCAAATTAACGCGTTAGGCTTTATATTTCATCACCACTTCCTCCAGAACCGTTTAACCCGTTCACCAGTTTATGTGTTCATTCATTATGGCTGGCACATTGTCCTGGCCGTGCTTACAGTTTACTATTTAAAACGAAATGAATGGAGATGAGTGATACAGTAAGCACTGAGAGCAGGACCCCCCCCCCCCCCCCACACACACACACACACACACGTCCACATGACACCATATTATATGTACAATAATGACACCATGATGATGTTACATTATAACATCACTATGATCTGGTTAACGCTGCACTGCTTGTGTGCTTCCCCCCCCCCCCCCCCCCAGCTCAGTTATGACTGCCAAGACAATCACAGGAAAACGGTCTCTACTATTTCCTGAAGCCTGCAGACTTCCCACAGACCAGCTGGTACCCACTGGTCTGCTACTGGTCCCTCACACCAGGACTACTGTCCTATGGCTGACTGTCATCCTCTCTCTCCCTCCCCCCTTTCTCTCTCTCTCTCTCTCTCTCTCTCTCAGGCTGCTGTGAAGAGCAGTCGTCGTCTCACATGTAAGTGAGGCCTGTCCGACGATGCCGCCGCTACTGCTGGCGCTGGCAGTAGTCATTTGGTCTCCCGCGGAGCCGGGGAACCCGGGCCGCCGTCTGTTCAACTACAGCAGCCTGGCTCTGCCGCCGGAGCACATACCCTACTTCCTACGCAACAACCAGAGAGTCGCCCAGCTCTGCCACCAGGACCCACTCTGTCCTTTTAAAGTAAGATACAAGCCATTTCTCTTTGTGTGTGTGTGTGTGTGTGTGTGTGTGTGTGTGTGGGGCTGTGTGGCCGTGTGTGTGTGTCACTTATGTTATGAACATTATTAATAAACAGCAGGAGTGTTTACAACACTACGATGGTACTACGGAAACAGAGACATGTGATGACTGTTTTAGGGAATGTGTCCACTGAGCTTCCTGTCTGCTGTATTATTTCCCTCCTATTATTGGTACTTGGTAAGCCTTGTGAATAAACTAGTGCTCATTGAAATATTTTACTTGTTCATTCATTTGTATGAATGGAAAGCCTGTCTCATGTCCTCCCAGGATGCACTGGGGGATTTGTCAGCCTGTTGGGGCTACGAGGAGAACTGCGCTCCCGATAAGCGCTTCGGTTACCCTGTGTGCTCCAAGGCTGATGTCAGATGGTACGTTTCCCAGCAAAATCATTGTTTTTGCTTTATTGCTTTTTGAACTGAGTGAAATGGGGGAGGGGGAGGGGGAGGGGGAGGAGGGGCGTTTTGCCGTCTTCTGAAGCATAGGATTGACAGCGGGCCAGTGGCGCAATGGATAACGCGTCTGACTACGGATCAGAAGATTCTAGGTTCGACTCCTGGCTGGCTCGGTTTTTTTCACTCTTAAATGTATAAATCATTTAAACCTGGCCAAAGAAAACATTCATTATAGTTGAAATATATTGGAAAAAATAAAAATGTAATGAATTAAAATTATAAGAGGTGAAGGGGAAATTCAGGTGATATAATATATATATATTAGTGGTGGGCCGTTATCGGCGTTAACGCGCTGCGATAACGCGAGACTCTTATCGCGCGATAAAAAAATTATCGCTGTTAATCTATTCTCAAAGTTGTGTTGGGAGCTGGGTCTATACCGGATTTCCACCAAGGAAGGTAAGCACCCCCCCCCCCCCGCCCCCCCCCCCCCCCCCCGATTGTTGACCGGAGGGGGAGAGGTGCGCGATTGTTGACGGGGGGTGATTGTTGACGGGGGGGTGCACGATTGTTGACCGGGGGGGGGAGAGGTGCGCAATTGTCGACGGGGGGGGGGGCAGTAATGACACCGTGAATATATATTTTAAATATATATTTTTTAAGAGGCCCCTGATTGGCTGAGGCCTCGGGCTGAAGCCCAGGTAAGCCCGTGCATTAAGGCGCCACTGCCCAGACCTACGACCGAGGGGGGGGGGTCGCCGGGCAGAGGACGCAGCCGTTCCGCAGCGCAGCCGTTCCGCGGCGCTTACCTTCCTTGGTGGAAATCCGGTATAGACCCAGCTCCCAACCCAACTTTGAGAATAGATTAACGGTGATAATTTTTTTCTCGCGTTATCGCAGCGCGTTAACGCCGATAACGGCCCATATATATATATATAGATATATATATATATATATATATATATATATCATTATACAATAATGGTCAATGATGATTTCTGCACCTATGTGTGTGTGCTTCAGTGTGTGTTGTGGACCCCCTGCAGGGCTCCGTCGGTGCCGGCGGCCCAGGATCTGTTCTGGAAGCAGGCAGACTTTGGTTACGTCAAGGAGCGCCTTTCTGAGATGAAGACTCTCTGCTCAGACAGCCAGCCTGTGAGTCCTCTAACACACAGAAACACACACAGTAACACACGGGAGGCAGCAGTGACGCACACAGTAACACACAGGAGTCAGCAGTAACACACACACAGTAACACACACAGTAGCACACAGGAGTCAGCAGGAACATGCACAGTAACACACACAGTAACACAGATGTTTAGAATACACATGGAGGAGTTGTATTGACGAGAATGTATAACACATTTAGTATACATAGTATGAAGGCTGCGTATGTCGGGAATAAACCACAACAAGCTGTCCTGTTATTGGAAAATAATGTACAACTATAATAATGTTGTAAATTATTTCCCATAATGGGACACCCATGATCATTGTATTTGACCGTTGTTTTTAATGTTGGATTTGTAGCGCATTGATTCAAAACTGTTGAAAGGTACTCAACAATCCTGTGGTATAATGGACCATATTTTCAAGATAAGAGGTTGGTGTGAGAAACACCGGGCCTCATACTTAAGATAAAGCTGTGTTTTTAATTGTAGGGGGATTCATCATTAAGGTGCAGCAGCCACGCTCGGTTCTGTCAGGCCACCAACCTTTACTTGGACCTGCGGAGGCCGCGCCGAGGTCACGAAAGGTCAGGTCACAGCAGCCTTATATTGACATTGGTGAAGACCAGGGGCCTCATTTATAAAACTCTGCGTGAAACCCTCCCTAGAACAGTGCGTACGCCCAAACCTCAGAATGTGCGTATGCACAAAAACATTCCGATTTATAAAACCTTGCTGCGCACACCTGTACGCACTCTTCTCGTTATAAATACCAACGTGCGTCTAATTTGGCGTGCGTGCACGAGCGCTCTGCTCCTCCCAAGTCCATCCCTTAATAGTCCTTAAAAGGTCAATGCTAATTAATCACTTAATATTTATAAGTAGGAAGGAGCCTTTTCTGACCAATCATTAGACGGAAAAATGGATGCACCTTTTAAAAAGAAAGCGTGTTTTTCGGATTCGGAGATCGAAGTGCTTCTAAATGAAGTAGACCAACGCAAGTCTATTTTGTTCGGTTCCCTTGGTTCAGGGGTAACAAACAAAAATAAACAATTGCATTTGCAATTTTTCGCTCGTTAGAATACAGAGGCAATCAGGGCATTATTTATAGGCCTTGCATTAGCGATAGGCCAATAGGGGTATTCATTTCAAATGCCCATAGGTTTATTGAATGTAGGCTTATTTATCAAGCTAATTAATTAAACGTTTAAGTGACACAGTTGGTCTGGCCGAGGATTGTGATTTGAAAGGGCTGTAGTGTGTTGAACATAATTTTGCTTTAATTCATATTTCATAATGGGTGCTTTTCATAAAATAAATATATAAATGAATAAATAACTCCGAAGTCATTATGTGGTGCGCAATGTGCGTTGGGTCCGCAATGAGCTCCGGGGGTTACAGCATCTTCTTCTTCTTTTGGCGTTATTGGCGGTTTGCAAACATATATAGTGCATTACCGCCACCTTCTTCCTGTGGTCGTCTCCGGAGTTCACTGTTTGAAAAACTTTGCGGGAGCTTTACTCCAGGGTGAAAGGATGCGTATAACTGCGCACTCTTTTCCGCAAGGTTTTTTTTAAATAAATCACGACGTTGGTGGTGAAAGATGCGTACGCACATTTCATCCCTGTTTCCGCAAGATTTTCACCTTTATAACCTTTACCTTTATAAATGAGGCCCCAGGAGAGTTTACAGCAAAGTGTTTTTTGTGTATTCCTGTGTGAACCACCTGGTGTTTGTCTAAGGAGGTATACATATGCAGGTATAAGGAGGACTTTATCCAGCATGGAGAGCTCGGAGGGCGATGCAAACTGAGCAGGGCATCGCTAGTGGCTGAAGGAGATCACAAGAGTCCTCTACAGTCTTGGTAATGCAAGATACACGACACACTGTTCATATGCGGCTCAAAAGTCTGGTAGAAAGACACAGCAATAACTGATCAAAACTGATGTAACTAAAACTTTAAAAGTCAAAGCTTTCATTGCCAGACCATCATGAAGACAGTTCTATGACTTTTCACCAATCTATAAATGAAAGAAGGTCCAAGGTAGCATACTTTTATATTATGGTTTGCTTCAGTCATGTATTGAAAAGAGAGTTAAAAATCGATATGGACAACTTTCTGGAATTCAGCTCAAATGATTTCACATCGTCATGTCAAATTCCTTCATGATATTTTATTTTTTATAGAGAGAATTCAAAACTCGATGTCTGCTGACTTTGGTGATTCAACTTCCCATTGAACATTTAGACGACAGTGGCTGGTATTGGATTTGGTTGCACATCGGTCATAAAGGTGAGTTCCCTGACCGGGAATCGAACCCGGGCCGCGGCGGTGAGAGCGCCGAATCCTAACCACTAGACCACCAGGGAGCTGCTAGAATATATCAATAAAACATGATTGGGAATGTGCAACTATATGGTGATAGTATATGTTGTCAACTTGTAGACTAGCCCCCCCCCGTCGGCGGTAATACCGCATATCGCGCTGTTGAGCCACCTAATTCACCGCAGGGAAAAATTCCTTCACAGCGACAGCCCTATGGGGAGTTTACAATCCTTGGAGAGAAGTTATTTTCTGGAATGTGTGACATGCCTGACAACTGACCAGACAGGACTGTGATGGCCTTCTCCTTGTGACCTGGAATACAGTGGATGTGTAGGACTGTTCAACTTGGTAGATTAAAGAGGATAGTTAACGTATCTTGCATGTATTTCTACTGACACATTTGCTGACGCAGTTTCTTGAGTTAGGTTACGCTCATGTTTCATTGAGCTTTTGAACTCATCAATTTAAATGTCCTTAATACTTTTTGCACAAAGACACATAAATAGGTGTTCCCTGACCAGGATTCAACCTGGGCCGTGGCAGTGAGGGCGCCGAATCCTAACCACTAGACCACCAAGGAGCTGTATTGAGGGGCACCCCGGGGTGTGATGTAGAATTAGCGAGATGTAGGACAGTATTATCAGTAATTACATGGTCAGAGTTAATGACTGCCAGCTACAGTGTGTCAGGTATTACAGAGTCAAGTTCCTTTAAATGATTTTTGAATATGGTTGGTTACAGAACCATTTTTTAATTGTAATTGAATACTGACTATACGGAAGTAATTGTGGAGACATAAAGGTGAGTTCCCTGACCGGGAATCGAACCCGGGCCGCGGCGGTGAGAGCGCCGAATCCTAACCACTAGACCACCAGGGAGCTGGTATGTGGCAGAACCATGTGACCTGGAATTGGCGGGTTGTAAGACAGTGGTTGGGTCTTTTGGGGTCTAATTTGACAGCTACTGTGTGGTAGTTCATTTTGTCAGGTTGTGGACTGAGCAATGCATATATACTATACATCTCCTAGCGTTAATCCAGGAAAAAATGGATTTTATCATTATTAGGTCAGATGCTTTTATGTCAAAGTGGGTTTCACTGATTCAATTCCGAAGATCAAAAACAATCAATTTTGAATTTGATTCAAACAGAATTTAATGAATGAAGTTCCTTTATGTGATATTGTAATTTGGTTCTTTTTGAGAATTGATTTCAATTGTAATTTTGTGTTTAGATTACTGAAACCATTAGGCATGTATTTTAGATTTTTGTGAACTGAATCTATGGAAGCCTGCTTGGACAAGGAGGCATAAAGACTAGTTCCCTGACCGGGAATCGGACCCGGGCCGCGGTGGTGAGAGCACCGAATCCTAACCACTAGACCACCAGGGACCTCCATGTCGCTCAACCATGTGACCTAGAGTAAGCGGGATGTAGGACGTTCGTTTGTTCTTGTATTGGTCAGTGTAACTGAGTGGCAGCTACAGTGTGGTACTTAGTATAACGTTTGTTAGACCACCAGCTTACAATTCTTGTAGAGAAGTTATTTTCTGGGATGTGTGACATGCCTGACAGCTGGCCAGACAAGACAATGTGATGTAATGCTGTGTGTCAAAATAGGGGGCCCTCTTCTTGCACTGTAGACCCCATGTGACCTGGAATACAGTGGATGTGTAGGACTGTTCAACTTGGTAGATTAAAGAGAATAGTTAACATATCTTGCATGTATTTCTGCAAACACATTTGCTGACTCAGTTTCTTGAATTAGGTTACGCTCATGTTTCATTGAGCTTTTGAACTCATCAATTTAAATGTCCTTTCAGATAGATTTCACGGGACAATACTTTTTGCACAAAGACACATAAATAGGTGTTCCCTGACCGGGATTCAACCTGGGCTGTGGCAGTGAGGGCGCCGAATCCTAACCACTAGACCACCAAGGAGCTGTATTGAGGGGCACCCCGGGGTGTGATGTAGAATTGGCGTGACGTAGGACAGTATTATCAGTAATTACATGGTCAGAGTTAATGACTGCCAGCTGCAGTGTGTCAGGTATTACAGAGTCAAGTTCCTTTAAATGATTTTTGAATATGGTTGGTTACAGAACCATGTTTTAATTGCATACTGACTATATGGAAGTAATTGTGGAGAAGGAGACATAAAGGTGAGTTCCCTGACCGGGAATCGAACCCGGGCCGCGGCGGTGAGAGCGCCGAATCCTAACCACTAGACCACCAGGGAGCTGATATGTGGCAGAAACGTGACCTGGAATTGGCATGTTGTAGGACAGTGGTTGGGTCTTTTGGGGTCTAATTTGACAGCTACTGTGTGGTAGTTCATGTTGTCATGTTGTGGACTGAGCAATGCATATATACTATACATCTCCTAGCGTTAATCCAGGAAAAAATGGATTTTATCATTATTAGGTCAGATGCTTTTATGTCAAAGTGGGTTTCACTGATTCAATTCCGAAGATCAAAAACAATCAATTTTGAATTTGATTCAAACAGAATTTAATGAATGAAGTTCCTTTATGTGATATTGTAATTTGGTTCTTTTTGAGAATTGATTTCAATTGTAATTTTGTGTTTAGATTACTGAAACCATTAGGCATGTATTTTAGATTTTTGTGAACTGAATCTATGGAAGCCTGCTTGGACAAGGAGGCATAAAGACTAGTTCCCTGACCGGGAATCGGACCCGGGCCGCGGTGGTGAGAGCGCCGAATCCTAACCACTAGACCACCAGGGACCTCAATGTCGCTCAACCATGTGACCTAGAGTAGGCGGGATGTAGGACATTTGTTTGTTCTTGTATTGGTCTGTGTAACTGAGTGGCAGCTACAGTGTGGTACTTAGTATAACGTTTGTTAGACCACCAGCTTACAATTCTTGTAGAGAAGTTATTTTCTGGGATGTGTGACATGCCTGACAGCTGGCCAGACAAGACAATGTGATGTAATGCTGTGTGTCAAAATAGGGGGCCCTCTCCTTGCACTGTAGACCCCATGTGACCTGGAATACAGTGGATGTGTAGGACTGTTCAACTTGGTAGATTAAAGAGAATAGTTAACATATCTTGCATGTATTTCTGCAAACACATTTGCTGACTCAGTTTCTTGAATTAGGTTACGCTCATGTTTCATTGAGCTTTTGAACTCATCAATTTAAATGTCCTTTCAGATAGATTTCACGGGACAATACTTTTTGCACAAAGACACATAAATAGGTGTTCCCTGACCAGGATTCAACCTGGGCTGTGGCAGTGAGGGCGCCGAATCCTAACCACTAGACCAGCCTTTCTCAAACTTTTTTCAGCCAGGGCACCTTTCAAAAGTGCATAAAATCTCAAGGCACCCCAGTGTAAAATATGATTAAAAACGACACTGCATAGCCTAAACGTAAATGCAAATGTCCTGTTTATTTAGACAGGACAGTAATGAACAGAGCATAATACAACTGTAAATATTAATAATAATAACAACTTCATAGCAACTTTATAGCACCTTTAAAAACACAGGTTTACAAAGTGCTTCACAAAACAATAAATCAGAGACACAAATGCCATAAAACCATAAGAGGTGGACCGCCCAAGCTATACAGCAACACAGGCAATACAAGAACCCAACAAATTGAGACCAGCAGAACTCAAATGAAGTGCAGAGATAGCAGGAATGTTTTTCCATCATAGTGCTTGTTTCCATCCGTGCCATACGCGCACGCACACACACACACCCCCCCCCCCCCCCCACACACACACACACACACACACACACACGCAAACAATAATCCGCAATGAGAGAGGGAGAGAGAGGTCCACATCCGCACATGCAGCGCGCATACGCACACAAATAAGCCGCAATTGAGAGAGAGAGGGGAGAGAGAGGGGGGTGTGACTAGCAACAGCGCTACTTGAAGCCACTGGATACTCTTTTTCCACTGATATCCAAAACCTGTCCAATTCCATGTCACCAAATCTCATTTTCAATGTGCGGTCTTTTTAAAAAACGATCCATGATGCTTGTTCCTTGCTCTTTGTGAAATGTATTTTCGCGGTTAAATTATAAAACAATGTGCTGTGTGCTGCGCTGTCACGCTGACACCGGTGGGGACGTCACGTTACGTGAGACAGATTTTTATGGTTAATTTTATATATTTGTTTAACTAAAATGACTTTACAATTTTATTAATCCATTCATATGTAAGAAAGAATGTATTTATGTATTCAATATATTCATATATGTCATATATGAAATGTCAGATTTTTTATTTATTTATTTTTTTAATTAAATGTCAGAATACGTAATTTTTTGGCGGCACCCCTGACACAGTCACGGGGCACCCCAGGGTGCCGCGGCACCCACTTTGAGAAAGGCTGCACTAGACCACCAAGGAGCTGTATTGAGGGGCACCCCGGGGTGTGATGTAGAATTGGCGTGACGTAGGACAGTATTATCAGTAATTACATGGTCAGAGTTAATGACTGCCAGCTACAGTGTGTCAGGTATTACAGAGTCAAGTTCCTTTAAATGATTTTTGAATATGGTTGGTTACAGAACCATGTTTTAATTGCATACTGACTATATGGAAGTAATTGTGGAGAAGGAGACATAAAGGTGAGTTCCCTGACCGGGAATCGAACCCGGGCCGCGGCGGTGAGAGCGCCGAATCCTAACCACTAGACCACCAGGGAGCTGATATGTGGCAGAAACATGTGACCTGGAATTGGCATGTTGTAGGACAGTGGTTGGGTCTTTTGGGGTCTAATTTGACAGCTACTGTGTGGTAGTTCATGTTGTCATGTTGTGGACTGAGCAATGCATATATACTATACATCTCCTAGCGTTAATCCAGGAAAAAATTGATTTGATCATTATTAGGTCAGATGCTATTATGTCATAGTGGGTTTCACTGATTCAATTCCGAAGATCAAAAACAATCAATTTTGAATTTCATTAAAACAGAATTTAACGAATGAAGTTCCTTTATGTGATAATGGAATTTGGTTGTTTTTGAGAATTGATTTCAATTGTAATTTTGTGTTTAGATTACTGAAACCATTAGGCATGTATTTTAGATTTTTGTGAACTGAATCTATGGAAGCCTGCTTGGACAAGGAGGCAAAAAGACTAGTTCCCTGACCGGGAATCGAACCCGGGCCGCGGCGGTGAGAGCGCCGAATCCTAACCACTAGACCACCAGGGACCTGCATGTTGCTCAACCATGTGACCTAGAGTAAGCGGGATGTAGGACGTTCGTTTGTTCTTGTATTGGTCAGTGTAACTGAGTGGCAGCTACAGTGTGGTACTTAGTATAACATTTGTTAGACCACCAGCTTACAATTCTTGTAGAAAAGTTATTTTCTGGAATGTGTGACATGCCTGACAGCTGGCCAGACAAGACAATGTGATGTAATGCTGTGTGTCAAAATAGGGGGCCTTCTCCTTGCACTGTAGATCAGATGTGACCTGGAATACAGTGGATGTGTAGGACTGTTCAACTTGGCAGATTAAAGAGGATAGTTAACATGTCTCACATGTATTTCTACAAACATATTTGCTGACTCAGTTTTTTAAAATTAGGTTACACCCATGTTTCATTGAGCTTTTGAACTCATCAATTTAAATGTCCTTTCAAATAGATTTCACGGGACAATACTTTTTGCACAAAGACACATAAATAGGTGTTCCCTGACCGGGATTTAACCTGGGCTATGGCAGTGAGGGCGCCAAATCCTAACCACTAGACCACCAAGGAGCTGTATTGAGGGGCGTGATGTAGAATTAGCGAGATGTAGGACAGTATTATCAGTAATTACATGGTCAGAGTTAATGACTGCCAGCTACAGTGTGTCAGGAATTAGAGAGTCAAGTTCCTTTACATGATTTTTGAATATGATTGGTTACAGAACCATGTTTTAATTGCAATTGAATACAGACTATATGGAAGTAATTGTGGAGCCATAAAGGTGAGTTCCCTGACCGGGAAACAAACCCGGGCCGCGGCGGTGAGAGCGCCGAATCCTAACCACTAGACCACCAGGGAGCTGCTAGAATATATCAGTAAAACATGATTGGGAATGTGCAACTATATGGTGATAGTATATGTTGTCAACTTGTAGACTAGCCACCCCCCCCCGTCGGCGGTAATACTGCATATCACGCTGTTGAGCCACCTAATCCACCGCAGGGAAAAATTCCTTCACAGCGACAGCCCTACGGGGAGTTTACAATCCTTGGAGAGAAGTTATTTTCTGGAATGTGTGACATGCCTGACAACTGACCAGACAGGACTGTGATGGCCTTCTCCTTGCACTGTAGACCCCATGTGACCTGGAATACAGTGGATGTGTAGGACTGTTCAACTTGGTAGATTAAAGAGGATAGTTAACATATCTCGCATGTATTTCTACTGACACATTTGCTGACTCAGTTTCTTGAGTTAGGTTACGCTCATGTTTCATTGAGCTTTTGAACTCATCAATTTAAATGTCCTTAATACTTTTTGCACAAAGACACATAAATAGGTGTTCCCTGACCAGGATTCAACCTGGGCCGTGGCAGTGAGGGCGCCGAATCCTAACCACTAGACCACCAAGGAGCTGTATTGAGGGGCACCCCGGGGTGTGATGTAGAATTGGCGAGATGTAGGACAGTATTATCAGTAATTACATGGTCAGAGTTAATGACTGCCAGAGTCAAGTTCCTTTACATGATTTTTGAATATGGTTGGTTACAGAACCATGTTTTAATTAGGGGCCTAGCAGCGAAGCTGCGAAGCACCCATTGTTTTTGTATTGTTTCCTATTATTATTATTATTATTATTATCCTGCCATGGGAATCTATGGCAGCCCATTGAACCCCATGGTAAAGAGTTTTGAAATTTGGCACACTGATTCAGGACAGTCCCATAAGCCCTCACAGCAAATTTGAGGTCGCTAGCCCATGAGCTCTAGCGCCACCAACAGGTCAAAGTTGGACATGCATTCATGTTTATAACTTTTGACCCATTCATCCAATATTCACAAACAGGGTATCATTTGACGTCATAATGCGTCATAATAGATTTTCCGCCATCTTTGATTTTGTCGAAAGTGAAAAAAAAGATTCAGCGGTCACAATTTTTGACTAATTCTCATGAAAATCAACACAGACAATCTTCAGACCAATCCGCACAAAGGTTATCACATGGATTTTTCTATTTCGCTTCCGTTTGCCCGCAGCAGCCAATCAAACTCAGCGGCGACACCACCAAACAGGAAGTGAGGCCATATCTCGGCAACTGTTTGATGTTTTCAGGGGTTAAAGTTTTCCGTCGCTATGACGGAAATCCGTCAACTCGGCTCTCCCGTGGTCCCACCAGAAAGGCAGAGTGAGAACCGCATATAAAGAAAAAATAAGAATTTCGAGAGCCTTTAAAAATTCCTACAGTAGTACAGACCATGAATGCAACGCTCCACGTATCCTAGCAACATTCAACCCATAAGTCCGTGCGTTTTTGTTGACAGAAGTGGTAGCTCTAGTAGTCGCTGGTAGTAGAAAACTACATGTCTTTCTCAAAGCAGAAACGTACAATTGAAAATGAAAACCGTCGGTTTAACCCCGCCTGGACGGATAAATATTTATTTATGTTACCGCCAAGTTTAAATGCCAAACCGATGAGTTTAATTTGTAATGAGTGTCGCGGTTCTGAAAGACTACAGCGTGCGGAGGCACCACGTTGAGAAACACCCGACTTTCCGCGCAAACTTTCCAGACGGATCTCAGGAGAGGGACCGTGCAAACGCGCAGTTTAGTGCATCGTACGGAGCTGTACTACAATGGTACGTTCATGCACAGCCCAAGAGAGAGCTACAGAAAACAACAAACGTTACTACTAATGTGCACTAGTTTGTTTTTATGCACTTTGAGATGCTCCTCGATCAGGTATGACCAAAATGTTTATTTTTTTTATTTCAAAAGTAGAAAGAAGTGTTGCTACTAGGGATGGGCATAATTAATCGATGATCGGGTTAAGAAATGTGTCGATCAATTTATATTGTTATCGATCAAAATGACGTTGTGTTGCATACTGTGAGTCTTGAAGCGGTGCGGTGATCGCGGCTTTAGTTCCCCGTGTCTGATCGCTGTAATTCAGAGCGTGAATATCGGTTGAATATCTAATATCTTTCTAACTTTAAAAAACACTTTAGTATTTTTTAAAACGATAGTCGCACATCCCTCGTAACTACGCCGTGAAGGTGAACCCTCCCGGACACCGCTATTAACATGAACCGCTCCGCCGGAGGAGCCGCACATCCACGCGCGCCGGACACCAGAATACAAAACACACATGTTTTACATTTGCTTGCTTTTAAATAAAGTTGTGTGCAGTTATACGGTAAATACGATTATTGATTAATGACCGATCGCGTACTGCGGTCAAGACAGCCGTCTCTCGGTTTCGCGTGGTCAAGCCAGCCGCTCCAACATTTTCAATATTTCCATAACTGTGACATTTTAACAAAAAGTTCAGCCTCATATCTGTTTTCTGACTAAGGTATTTCTTTTAGATAGTTCATGCAATTGTTTCTAAATGTGTGGCTCATCTTTTCCGAGCGCCGGCTGCAAATTGTGTCGGCATATGTCGGCCTTTTTTTCAAAACAGTTATACAGTTTAATGCCCACTTTTACTGCTTTTACTGCACTTTTGATGGCATTCGGGCATGAAACCAGTATTATATATATATATATATATATATATATATATATATATATATAATACTGGTTTCATGCCCTGGCTTTGAACTAGACGGGATAATGGACCACGTGGTGTTTAAATATCGAGGCGGTAACACTTTACAATAAGGTACGCAAAAACATGGGTAGTTACTGAGGAACGAATGAGTAACGAATGATGAACGACCAGGGCCCTAACTGGGGCCCTAACTGGGGCCCTAACTGGGCCCTAAGTGACAGTTACTCAGTAACGAATACATTCATTCATTACTCATTTGTTCCTCAGTAACTACCCGCGTTTTGCGTACCTTATTGTAAAGTGTTACCATCGAGGCAGTATGCGGCCATGACCCAAAGTGATACCTAAATAAATTTTCAGTCAGATGATTTTTTTTTGCTTTAACCCCTGTGTTTTGACTTCAAACTTCTAACACAGACTCATGACCCCTTCTTTGAGAGGCCCAATAATGTTGGTGACCTTTGACCTTTGGGGGGCGCTATAATTAGCAAAAATGCATTTTTGCTCATATCTTCATATTGCTTTGGACTTTGTCCTTAATTCCAGTGTTGACTGATACTCTCAGACATCCCAGTACATTTGCTAAAGGCCTGTGTGCGTTTGCATAAAAATCTGGCGACCATTTTGATTTTTGTTAAAAATATGCGTATAAGTACAGAGGGCACATACTTTGACTGATTTACAGGACATTTGGTGGATATGGTTTTCAGACCATGCCTGGTTGATGGTTCAAGTTTCATGTCTGAACTTCAAACTGTTTTGCCGTAACAGCCAATCAAACTCAGCGGCGAAGTTGCCAAACAGGAAGTGGCCCAATATCTCTGCGATGCATTGATGTATCGACACGAAACTTGGTATATGGACTCATGACACCTTCCTGAGCTGGCATTAGCTTGCCTGCTTTGCTGCTATTCTGCTAGGCCCCCTCATCGCTGCATGCAGCTATATTTGCAATTGAATACTGACTATATGGAAGTAATTGTGGAGAAGGAGACATAAAGGTGAGTTCCCTGACCGGGAATCGAACCCGGGCCGCGGCGGTGAGAGCGCCGAATCCTAACCACTAGACCACCAGGGACCTGCATGTTGCTCAGCCATGTGACCTAGAGTAAGCGGGATGTAGGACGTTCGTTTGGTCTTGTATTGGTCAGTGTAACTGAGTGGCAGCTACAGTGTGGTACTTAGTATAACATTTGTTAGACCACCAGCTAACAATTCTTGTAGAAAAGTTATTTTCTGGAATGTGTGACATGCCTGACAGCTGGCCAGACAAGACAATGTGATGTAATGCTGTGTGTCAAAATAGGGGGCCTTCTCCTTGCACTGTAGATCAGATGTGACCTGGAATACAGTGGATGTGTAGGACTGTTCAACTTGGCAGATTAAAGAGGATAGTTAACATGTCTCACATGTATTTCTACAAACATATTTGCTGACTCAGTTTTTTAAAATTAGGTTACACCCATGTTTCATTGAGCTTTTGAACTCATCAATTTAAATGTCCTTTCAAATAGATTTCACGGGACAATACTTTTTGCACAAAGACACATAAATAGGTGTTCCCTGACCGGGATTTAACCTGGGCTGTGGCAGTGAGGGCGCCAAATCCTAACCACTAGACCACCAAGGAGCTGTATTGAGGGGCGTGATGTAGAATTAGCGAGATGTAGGACAGTATTATCAGTAATTACATGGTCAGAGTTAATGACTGCCAGCTACAGTGTGTCAGGTATTAGAGAGTCAAGTTCCTTTACATGATTTTTGAATATGATTGGTTACAGAACCATGTTTTAATTGCAATTGAATACAGACTATATGGAAGTAATTGTGGAGCCATAACGGTGAGTTCCCTGACCGGGAAACAAACCCGGGCCGCGGCGGTGAGAGCGCCGAATCCTAACCACTAGACCACCAGGGAGCTGCTAGAATATATCAGTAAAACATGATTGGGAATGTGCAACTATATGGTGATAGTATATGTTGTCAACTTGTAGACTAGCCCCCCCCGTCGGCGGTAATACTGCATATCATGCTGTTGAGCCACCTAATCCACCGCAGGGAAAAATTCCTTCACAGCGACAGCCCTACGGGGAGTTTACAATCCTTGGAGAGAAGTTATTTTCTGGAATGTGTGACATGCCTGACAACTGACCAGACAGGACTGTGATGGCCTTCTCCTTGCACTGTAGACCCCATGTGACCTGGAATACAGTGGATGTGTAGGACTGTTCAACTTGGTAGATTAAAGAGGATAGTTAACATATCTCGCATGTATTTCTACTGACACATTTGCTGACTCAGTTTCTTGAGTTAGGTTACGCTCATGTTTCATTGAGCTTTTGAACTCATCAATTTAAATGTCCTTAATACGTTTTGCACAAAGACACATAAATAGGTGTTCCCTGACCAGGATTCAACCTGGGCTGTGGCAGTGAGGGTGCCGAATCCTAACCACTAGACCACCAAGGAGCTGTATTGAGGGGCACCCCGGGGTGTGATGTAGAATTGGCAAGATGTAGGACAGTATTATCAGTAATTACATGGTCAGAGTTAATGACTGCCAGCTACTACAGAGTCAAGTTCCTTTAAATGATTTTTGAATATGGTTGGTTACAGAACCATGTTTTAATTGCATACTGACTATATGGAAGTAATTGTGGAGAAGGAGACATAAAGGTGAGTTCCCTGACCGGGAATCGAACCCGGGCCGCGGCGGTGAGAGCGCCGAATCCTAACCACTAGACCACCAGGGAGCTGATATGTGGCAGAACCATGTGACCTGGAATTGGCATGTTGTAGGAGAGTGGTTGGGTCTTTTGGGGTCTAATTTGACAGCTACTGTGTGGTAGTTCATGTTGTCATGTTGTGGACTGAGCAATGCCTATATACATCTCCTAGCGTTAATCCAGGAAAAAATGGATTTGATCATTATTAGGTCAGATGCTATTATGTCAAAGTGAGTTTCACTGATTCATTTTCGAAGATCAAAACATTTTTTGTAATTTCATTAAAACAGAATTTAATGAGTAAAACTCCTTCACGTGATATTGGAATTTGGTTGATTTTGAGAATTTATTTCATTTGTAATTTTGTGTTTAGACAAATGAAATAATTAGGCATGTATTTTCGATTTCTGTGAACTGATTCTACGGAAGCCTGCTTAGACAAGGAGACATAAATGTCAGTTCCCTGACCGGGAATCGAACACGGGCCACGGTGGTGAGAGCGCCGAATCCTAACCACCAGGGAGCTGTAGTAAAGCATCAGTAAAACGTGATTGGGAATTTGCAACTATATGGTGATAGTATATGTTCTCAACTTGTAGACTGAACAGATCTTAACCGCTTAAAAGTAAAGGCTCTTTAGCAGCCTATGGTCAGGCTTCTTTGCTAGCATTTGCTTTGTATATTTATATTTGATTTTAGGAGGCATTTTGAGATGTTGCTTCACTAATACTAGCAGGGTTGTAGAGTAAATGGAGTTTGCTACTTGATTAAGTTTAATTTGACCTTAATGTAAAAATTAAAGTGAAATGAAAACATGCTAGGCTCATCTTGGTTTTCTGTGCTCTAAGCATCTGTGGGGAAGATCTACTTCACTCTATACTGGATCAACTTTTGCTAGCAGTGGAAGTCTGTCTAGTGTGGTCTGGGCCCTTCGTTCCATTTAACATCAAAGTTTAGTCACAAGAGGTCTCTCAACGTGTATATTAGATGTATATAACTGGACCTTATGAGACCCAGTATATGTACATGCAATGTTCTCACACCAGGAATCAACCGTGACCACAGCAATGTGAGCACCAAACCCTAACCGCGAGACCATCAGGGAACACTATGTTGCCTGACTGGAGTGGTCTAGTGTTGCAACAGGGATTTGTAGTTGGTTATATCTTTGTAGTTATAATTAAAAAAGGCCTACATTCTAGGCAGTGTACAAATTAGGCTTTGCCTGAAATGTTTTGCATAAATGGGCTGGCCTATCTCTATTTGATGTTTTCATCTATTGGAATTGGACAAGGAACAAAACAGTGTTTCCTGACTGGGAACATTGAAAAAAAAAAACTACTCGTCTACTGGCAATCGGAAAGGGGTCAATTGCCTATTTTGAGCGGGTCTGCCTGCGTTTAAAAAACCTGCATATACGTGCTTTTTTTGGTGTAAAAAGGATATAACTGAGCTAGGATACCCACTCCTCACTAACTGAGCTAGGATATTTCCCCTCACTAACTGAGCTAGGGTACTTCCCCTCACTCTCCACTAAACCTGGCGTACAGAGGAGGAAGTTAAACAGTCAACTTGGTAGAAAAGGCTGACTTCATATATGTTCTAATATGTGATCATTAATAATAAAAATTTAAAATTATATATAGATACATACATGTTTCTACCAACAGTGAATTTGCTGAAACTGTTTTTGAAGTGCATTGTAGGTCTTTAGGCACTTTTAGTTCATCTAGCTTAAGTTATGTACAGCAAGAGATGTTTAAGTATACTTATAGTACATATGTGTTATAGTAGCAAGAGCTTTTTAACTAAGATTTACTCATGAATTGAAATGTAATTTCGGATGAATCTCTCAGGACAGCAAACCAGTATGTAGAAAGAGTAAAAAGGTGAGTTCCCTGACCGGGAATCGAACCCGGGCCGCGGCGGTGAGAGCGCCGAATCCTAACCACTAGACCACCAGGGAGCTTGTCTTGTGGTTCTAGAGAAGGGATTCTCTGGAATGTGTGGCATGCCTGACAGCTGCCAAGACAGGAATATGTGTGACGTAATGCTGTGTCAGTAAACTGAGCTAGGATACTTCCTCCTCACTAACTGAGATAGGATACTTCCTCCTCACAAACTGAGCCAGGATACTTCCTCCTCACTAACTGAGCTAGGATACTTCCTCCTCAAACTGAGCCAGGATACTTCCTCCTCAAACTGAGCCAGGATACTTCCTCCTCACTAAGTGAGCTAGGATACTTCCTCTCACTAAAGCCCCTTTCCCACTTGCCAAAAAACCCACCAAGACCCACTAACATCTGGCTTTTGTCTGCAGTGGGAAAGGGTACACCTGGCATTCGTTCCCGGTAGGGCTGAACGATTAATTGCATTTGCGATAATATCGCGATATGACAAAACAAGATTTTCTAACCGCAAAGGCTGCGATTTGATTGGTCACGTGACTTGCGAGTGAGCCGAGCGGAGCAAAGCAGAGCAGGCAGGGAGAGACGCTGCGCTTTAACCTTTTGCACAATGGCCTCAGGCTCGTCAGAAGAGCGCACAGCTCGGTCGTAGGTCCGGGGTGTGTTACGATCGCGCACCCCCCCCGTCGGTCGTAGGTCCGGGGTGTGTTACGATCGCGCGCACTTGCACTCGCTCGTCTTTAAAACCAGCGAAAGTTGACATGCTGGTTTTCCTAGCAAAAAATCTGTGAGCTCCTGAGAACTACACAGAAGAATGTTTCTGGCTGGCAGTGCCATACTCATTTTGCACTTTAGTATGTTGTGTGCTGCTGTTACTGAGTGAATATCATATTTCCATTAGTGTTCAAAAAGGTTTTTTCCCTTCTTTTAATAAGAACATTCACTAGTTTATTTTGTGTTCATTGGGAGTTTGATTTACCTAAAAAATGTCCAATTGGTTAAAGCAGATATTTGTTCTCTTTACTTTTCCTGCACGTTAGTATGTGTGATGTTACTGACTGGAGATCAGTAAGCTTTATTTTTTTATATATACAGTATATCTGACTGTATATTTTATTAATTTATTTATAGACTGTCCCGTTAAGTTCAGACAGTGTTTAAGAAGTGCAGTCCACATTTACATATCATGTTTCATGAAACGTGAAAAGTTAGACATGTTGAAGAGGTAAAGCACAGATTTGTTTGCTTTGTTGTTATAATCTGCGCTTTAAATAAATCTGATATTGTTTATTATGAAACAGATTGATTTATTGCTTGTGTTTGTTGAAAAATACATGAGAAGAGGACCTTGAAAAAATAATCGCATATTAAATCGCAATCGCAATATTGAGGGGAAAAAATCGCAATTAGATTATTTTCCAAAATCGTTCAGCCCTAGTTCCCGGGACAAATGACTCTGCAGTAGTCATGGTAATTTATCGTCTCCAGCTCCGATCCGCTGTGGAGCGTGACGTCGAACATGACAAACCAGAAAAAACCCTACTCGTCTACTGGCAATTGGAAAGGGGTCAATCACCTATTTTGAGCTAGTCTGCCTGTGTTTAAAAAACCTGCATATATGTGCTTTTTTAGCGTAAAAAGGGGTTAGGATACTTGCCCTCACTAACTGAGCTAGGGTACTTGCCCTCACTCTCCACTCAACCTGGTGTACAGTGGAGGACGTTAAACAGTGGTAGAAAAAAAAAACTTGGTAGAAAAGGCTGACTTCATATATGTTCTAATAAGTGAAAGTATATAATGACATTGACATACTACTAGTTGAAGAGTGTATACACAGTTTAACAAGATTAAACTACATGTTTCTACCAACAGTGAATTTGCTGAAATTTGATTTTGAAGTGCATTCTAGGTCCTCAGGCACTTTTAGTTAATCTAGCTTAAGTTATGAACAGCAAGAGATGTTTAAGTATAAGTATAGTACATATGTGTTATACTAGCAAGAGCTTTTTAACTGAGATTTACTCATGAATTGAAATGTAATTTCTAAGGCTGTCAAAGTTAACGCGTTATTAACGAGTTAACGCAACATGTTTTTAACGGCACTACTTTTTTTAACGCGCGATTAACGCTGTGACATTTGAACCTCGGGCCACTCCGTAGCTCGGGAAATCAGGAAGCAATGCACACGAGGTCGATGCCGCAAACAAACTACACAACACGTTCTCATCCCAACTCGTAATATCCCGACGATTTGTCACGCCCCTAGACGTCTGATACTGACGCTAAAGGTACCCTCCCGCGTCTGTGTGAAACGATCTGGGTTCTCATTAGGGATGGGAATCGATACGATTTTTCCGATTCCGATTCCATTTTCGATTCCGCTTAACGATTCGGTTCTTTATCGATTCTCTTATCGATTCTCATTTGGAAAAAAAGGATTCAGTGACGTTCGTCCGGAGCGCATCGAAAACGCGATATTCAGAAATCGTTATCGCATGCTGTGTGCGCAAATGTTTTTGCATGTTGGAAGTATTTCCTCCCTTTGAGGAAATATCCACGTTGCAAGTATTGCAAGTTGCCCTGTTGTCGTCTTTTCTTGTGAAGTGTAACCAAACTTTGGAGCGTTTGTACCGCTTGGGCGCCATGTTTACTGTTGACTGCTGGCTGCACTGGAGTCGCTACGCAACGTGCGTGGTGACGTCATTCGCGTCCACTGGAATCGATAAGGGAATCGTTTGCAAAATTGGCAAACGATTCCAAGGAATTGAAACACTGGGAACCGGTTCTCAACAAGAACCGGTTTTCGATTCCCATCCCTAGTTCTCATAAACCCGCGTGATCGTCACACACCCCGGTCCGACGACCGACGGGGGGGGGGGGGGGGGGGGGGGGGGGGGGGGGGGGTGGGGGGGGGCGATCGTAACACACCGCCTCCGGTTAGGACAAATTACTTTTTTTTTTTTTATGACAGTCCTGGGCCGGCCCAAAGATGTGCATCGGGCATACCGGGCCAGTATGCCCGATGGCCAGTCCACCCCTGCCCGGCGCCCCCTCGCATGAAGCAAACCACGCTGGATAATTTAAAAGGGAAACAGCTGGACACCTCTACAAGCCGCAAACACTTTATTTATTTTAAATTATTATTTTCTTTAAGTTATTTTGTGCATCACCCTGTTTGTTTTGAATTTGATGCAAATTGCAATGCAATGCATTGAGGGGCATTATTTTGTGTTAAATGGCTGCTTAAACAAAAATGAGGATGAATAGATCAAATGTGAAGTTCAACACACTACTGTGTTAGTAAACATTACTATGCAGTTTGCATGTTAGTTACTTGAACTCGTGATTAATCATGATTAACTATGATCATCATGCGATTAATCGAGTTAAATATTTTAATCGATTGACAGCCCTAGTAATTTCGGATGAATCTCTCAGGACTGCAAACCAGTATGTAGAAAGAGTAAAAAAGGTGAGTTCCCTGACCGGGAATCGAACCCGGGCCGCGGCGGTGAGAGCGCCGAATCCTAACCACTAGACCACCAGGGAGTTGTGGTGGTTTTCAACCATGTGAGCTAGACTGGGTGGGATGTAGGACAGTGGTTTGGTCATGTATTGGTCAGTGTAACTGAGTGGCAGCTACAGTGTGGTACTCAGTATACAGTTTGTTCTGTTGTTGAACAAGTTCTGAGATAAGTTCCCAAGATAGATAAGAGATAAGTTGGAATATCAAAAGATGTTTTGATTTGTTTCGGCCTAAACCAATCAAATTTTAGAATTCCGATTTTTTTTGATTTAGCAAAACACAGTTTAACTGACATTTTTTTGTTTCTGGTATTGTCATTGTTAGGTTTTCTATTACACTTGTATAACACCAGCAACTGGAAGCAATTTTGGACAAGGAGGCAATAGGTGGTGTTCCTGACCGGGAATCGAACCCGGGCCGCGGCGGTGAGAGCGCCGAATCCTAACCACTAGACCACCAGGGAGCTTATATCCTTTCTAGATAAGTTCTTTTCTCCAATGCACGAGGTGTCATTCACTCTAAAACATGATATAAATTTCAGGCGGACATGAAATCTTCCATTTATTTTGTGTTCTAGCTTTATTCACTCTGATACAGTCTGATTTACAAACCCTTGTAGTTGTAGAGATAAACTCTATTCACTTTGGCTATGTTAATGTTGTTATTTTGGGCAAAAACCTGAGAACAAGGCCTAGTGATGAAGAGGTTAAATATGAATACAATAGCTTTGCAATTGCTTTGCACAATGACTACAACCGAAACTTGCCTAACAATAGCAAACTGCTGGAAAGTGAGAGAAACTAAGGATGAGTTGTTAATAGGCTACTTCAAAAAACGTGTTGTTGTCTTAAAGAGGGACGGTGTAGTGGAGATCTTTTTTACCAGATCGTCTTATTAAACTAAAACTATCAAACTTATTGGCAGAAGGGGAATTCCAGAGATTTCAAGTATTTTTAACACATTTATTTTATCACATTGTTTTGAAGAGTTGACAAAGTCAGTTTGCCCCAGCCCTGCTCTCATGGGGGAGGGAAGGCCTCGTGGGGCCCCCCTGCAGGGAGGGGCTGGCATGCGGGGCCCAGCCCATTGTATTCTCTGGGTCGACTCTTGCGGTGTAGGTTTTCACAGCGGGCCAGTGGCGCAATGGATAACGCGTCTGACTACGGATCAGAAGATTCTAGGTTCGACTCCTGGCTGGCTCGTTCTTTTTCCTTCCCTCACATTATGAGTGGACAGTTTATGTTTTACTTTAGTCTGTGCAGTACTAGTCATTAAAAGGGTAAAAGATTGAACATTAAAGATTGACAAGTACAATTAGCTCTAAACAACTCAACTGACATTCAACCCTGTTATAAAGTATTTAATTACGTAAAGATAATATATAACAATATATAGGTTTACACATTGGATGCAAACTTGGGGTTCCCGAGACAATCCATTTGTCATGTATTGTGTTACTCTAAATATACTATGTGCCTCCGCAAATTGCCCCTCAGGGGACCAATAAAGTGTTTTGATTGATTGAATGAATACTAGGAGGTTTATGTCATTGATAACCTGTCCCTGTATGACCCCTGTCCTGCAGGTATGCAGAGCTGCAGACGTACACAGAGCTGGACGTCCAGCCCATAGAGGACGGGCTCTGTGACCTGGTCATTGAAAAGCCCACTGTGTTCATGAAGCTGGACGCCGGTACGCACACGAAACCTCCTGATCTCTGGGCTTTAGTTCTGATACTGATGCATGTCGGACAGCACACGTCCAAACACACAACCTTACAGTGCAGCTTCTGGATTTAAAATCAGACTGTGAACACGATGCCTTTTTATACACATGTGCACATCATACATCCGTTATTTATCTGCATTCAATCACCAAGTCATTGAAACTCAACCTTACGTAATACAGGACAGTGGTTGTACCCTGAATCTCTTGTACATAATACAGGACAGTGGTTGTACCCTGAACCTCCTGTATGTAATACAGGACAGTGGTTGTACCCTGAACCTCCTGTATGTAACACAGGACGACAGTGGTTGTACCCTGAACCTCCTGTATGTAACACAGGACAGTGATTGTACCCTGAACCTCCTGTACGTAATACAGGACAGTGGTTGTACCCTGAACCTCCTGTACGTAATACAGGCCAGTGGTTGTACTCTGAACCTCCTGTTCTGAAGTTACAGCTCGGTGTTCAGGGCTTGTATGAAGTGTTCGTACCACTGTGTCCAATGTGCTATACTCTTTCTTGTAGGAGTGAACATGTACCACCACTTCTGTGACTTTGTCAACCTCTACGTCTCCCAGCACATCAACAACTCCTTCAGCCCAGACATCAACATCCTCATGTGGGACACGGTGGGTCCCACGCACCTCTAAGGATCAGGGTTGCTTTACGATGGCTGATGAATAACTTGCTTTAGGCTAGCTGTCTTCCTGCCTCCTTTAAAAAGAGGAAATGGCAGTTAAAAGATTTACAGACAACTGACTCTGAACATGGTTGCTTAATGACTGTCGGCATGACAGATGAAACCACAGAGGGAGCTATATACATATTTTGACTTTGTGATATTACTTTCGATATTTATTGTCTATTCAACAATGCAATGGCTTGACTTTCTTTGAATCTGTATTGCTATCTTTTCACTTTTTGTATATTTTCAGAGTTTTCATGCGTATGGAGATCTGTTTCCTGAAACATGGAAGGCCTTCTCAGATTATGACATTATCCATCTGAAGACCTATGATTCGAAACGGGTAAAGATAAATCTGGTCAGGAGTGATTCAGGACTCATGCTCAGAGAACGTTTAGAAGGACTCACTGAAAGAAACACAATTAACCAAATGCTTTGATGAGAAATAGTGCTTTGCCGTCTAGTGCTTTTCCATTTTGATCAATGAGCTAATGATGATTATATTGGTAAGTACACAACATAGTCTATCCATAACAATTCTAACACATATTCTGACACATTATGTATCTCATCGACTACACAAATGGTCATTCTTTTCTTTTCTCTGAAATGCAATGGGAGTGAGAATACAGACTACAGAACTACTGTGTCTACTATATGTGTTATATGATATATGATATTTCAGATCTACCCACACACACACTTGCTATTCAACCTGTTCCCTATTCCTGCTGGTAGGTGTGCTTCAAAGACGCCATCTTCTCGCTCCTCCCCAGGATGAGATATGGCCTGTTCTATAACACTCCTTTGGTAAGTTACCACGTGGCGCGAGAGACACAGAGACACACAGAGAGCGAGAGAGACACTACTTGTGTGTATACATACATACGGATACAGGATATGTGATTTGGTTTAGTTCAGGGGTCGGCAACCCAAAATGTTGAAAGAGCCATATTGGACCAAAAAAACGAAAAACAAATATGTCTGGAGCCGCAAAAAAATAAAAGCCTTATAGAAGCCTTATATTGAAGGCAACACATGCTGTATGTATCTATAGTAGCTATATTAGCCTACTATAGAAATGACTAAGTTAACTACAAATACATAATGAGCCTTCATGATTAAATGTTTATTTTTCCTGCAGTGCATCCTGTAGCAGTGGTTCTCAACCGGTGGGGCGGGGCGCGGGTTCAAAAAGGAGGCGCGTATTTGCGCCGGACTGTCCAGTTTTTCAGCCCTGTCCGGCGTCCGGCGCAGCATCAAGCCGGGCGCGTATTTGTCCTCCTTTTTGAGAGCGCAATAGTAACACACCGCGCCCCCCCCCCCCCCCCCCCGCCGCCGGTCGTAGGTCCGCGGTGTGTTACTATTGCGCGCACCACCACCCCCCGCCGTCGGCCGTAGTGTTACAATCGCGCGCGCCCCCCCCCCCGTTGGCCGTAGGTCCGCGGTGTGTTACTATTGCGCGCGCCCCCCCCCCCGTAGGTCCGCGGTGTGTTACAATTGCGCGCAGCCCCCCCCCCCCCCCCCCGTCGGCCGTAGGTCCGCGGTGTGTTACTATTGCGCGCGCCCCCCCCCCCCCCCGTCGGCCGTAGGTCCGCGGTGTGTTACTATTGCGCGCGCCCCCCCCCCCCCCCCCGTCGGCCGTAGGTCCGCGGTGTGTTACTATTGCGCGCCCCCCCCCCCGTCGGTCGTAGGTCCGCGGTGTGTTACAATTGCGCGAACCCACCCGTCGGTCGTAGGTCCGCGGTGTGTTACTATTGCCCGGTCCAAGAAACGTTGAATCCTCTGTTCTCCTCAGTTATTTTTCTCTTTTTCCCTTTGGGATCCATGGCCCATCACACAGCCGCCGGTTTGTTTACAACAGCCACCTGCCTGGCATCCCGCCTTACTGATAGAAACGTGTGTCGCAGGCTATGACGTAAATCTTCGTTGACAGAAATGTTGAAATTTAATATTTATTCTACACATTTTTACAGCATTGAAAAACGTTAATAATGTTTGTGTCATGTTTGTTTTCCTACAGAAACCATATTAAAACAAAAAATATATTTCTCTCCCCCATCTTTTTCCATTTTCAAACATTTTTGAAAAAGCTTCAGGGAGCCACTAGGGCTGCGCTAAAGAGCCGCATGCGGCTCCAGAGCCGCGGGTTGCCGACCCCTGGTTTAGTTAATTCTATATCAAACACACTTTACTACAGTGCTTTTTCCCGGTTCCCCAGATCTCGCGGCCGATGTTTAGTTGGCCGTAAACAGGTAATGTGGGGTCAACTATGTATGCGATGTGTTTAATAACCCCCTCTAGTGATCATGTCATTTTAATGTTAATACCAAGGTGTTTTGTGTGAAGGCGATGTCATGTAAAGGCCTCCAGCCTTGAGCTCTGATATATAATGACTTTGACTTTATTTGACTTTATTTTACAGGATAGCCCCTTGAGATGTGCCATCTCATTTTCGAGGGGGTCCATATTATCAACGGAAATACAAACATACATCGTACATTGTAACATACATATATTGATTGCTGGGGTTTATAGCAGATGCTTATGATTCCTGCCGCCGGTTGTGTCGTGTATATTCATACGTGTATTCATAGGCATGAGGCGAGGGGGACAATCATACGTCTGTGAGGGGTGAGCATGGGGCTGTACATAGGGGCAGCGTGTATTATATGTTGTCACCATAGTGTGTATTACACGTTGTCACCATAGTGTGTATTACATGTTGTCACCATAGTGTGTATTACATGTTGTCACCATAGTGTGTATTACATGCTGCTCACCATAGTGTGTACTACGTGTTGTCAATATAGTGTGTATTAAATGCTGCTCACCATACTGTGTATTAAATGCTGCTCACCATACGGTGTATTACATGTTGCTCAGGATAGTGCTGTGAACTGTGCCACAGATAAACGACTATTCTGTGTGCGATACATTACTTTTTTGTGTATTGGTACCTACAGAGGTTTTATCAAAGATTTAATCTCCAATGTAGATGGGGGGGGGGGGATTTTCTTCAAATGTACTCAGTGTTTTCTCAGTGTATAGTCAATCATTGGAACACCGCCACAGATAGATATCTTTGTAACAGCAACATATCCTGTAATCCTGGTAATGTTAAATTACCAGGATCGGTCTGGAAAAACCTTTGCGTAAAATAAAACACCAGAGCCTGGTCTGTCAGGTAAAGGGGGTTACAGGGCTAACGCACAGCAATGTGTTCCGACGCATTATACATGACACAACGCTAAATACTAAATGCCCTTTTCCAAATTATAGACCAGTCTATAAATGAACATAAAGAGGCTGGTGGTTGTGTTCCAGGTCTCTGAGTGTCACACAGAGGGGATGTTGAGGGCCTTCTCCCAGCATGTCCTCCATCGCCTTCACATCCCCCAGGACTGGCCAAAGGTAGGGAGAGGAGCAATACTATATATATATATATATATATATATATATATATATAGTGAATAAACTTATAACTTCAGCACTGTACTTGGGAAGTAGTTTGTATTAGATTTGTTTGGACATCAGTCATGAATGTGAGTTCATCTAAAGTGAATGTGAGTAGGGCTAAAGTCTACAGCTGGGCTGTAGACTTTAGCCCTATTCGCACAGGATTAGTATTACCTGGGGACCTCGGGAGAAGAGCATATCGTCCCAGCCCTAATGACCTCTGTGGAATTTTGACTTTACTAATTATGGACATGGCAGATTCATACGAGATTAAGATCACAGACGACCTCCGCAATTATTACAAATTATTAGAAGTCGCCAAGTAATACTAGTCCCGGGGACACCTGAAATAGAGGGGATATGGGACACTGGCTTGAAGTTGAATTGAAAGACTTCAGCAGTGTAGTTGGGGAAGTAGTTTGTATTAGATTTATTTAGACATAAAGGTGAGTTTCCTGACCGGGAATCGAACCCGGGCCGCGGCGGTGAGAGCGCTGAATCCTAACCACTAGACCACCAGGGAAATGTTGTACTAGAGACCACAGTAGAACAGTAGTTAAAGAACTGTACTGTAGTTGGGAATGTAGTTTGTTTGGACATAAGTCATAAAGGAGTTGGGAATGTAGTTTGTTTGAAGTCACAAAGGAGATATGGGACACTGGCTTGAAGTTCCATTCAACACCTTATACTTTGAGCACTGTAGTTTGGAAATCAGTCATAAAGGTGAGTTCCCTGACCGGGAATCGAACCCCGCCCGCGGCAGTGAGAGCGCTGAATCCTAACCACTAGACCACCAGGAAATGTTGTATTAGAGACTACAGTAGTTACAGAACTTATACTTTCAGCACTGTAGTTGGGAACATGGTTTGTATTTGATTTGTTTGGACATCAGTCATAAAGGTGAGTTCCCTGACCTGGAATCGAACTCGGGCCGCGGCTGTGAGAGCGCCGTAACCTAACCACTGGACCACCAGGGAGCTGTGCTGTAAACTTTGACACCTGAAACAAAGGAGATATGGGACACTGGCTTGAAGTTGCATTTAAAGACTTACGATTTCAGCAGTGTAGTTGGGGAAGTAGTTTGAATTAGATTTATTTAGACCTAAAGGTGAGTTCCCTGACCGGGAATCGAACCCGGGCCGCGGCGGTGAGAGCGCCGAATCCTAACCACTGGACCACCAGGGAGCTGTGCTTGGGACTTTGACACCTGAAACAAAGGAGATATGGGACACTGGCTTGAAGTTCCCTGAACAACTTATACTTTGAGCACTGTAGTTGGGAAAGTAGTTTGTATTCGATTTGTTTGGACATCAGTCATAAAGGTGAGTTCCCTGACCGGGAATCGAACCCGGGCCGCGGCGGTGAGAGCGCCGAATCCTAACCACTAGACCACCAGGGAGCTGTGCTGTGGCCTTTGACACCTGAAACAAAGGAGATATGGGACACTGGCTTGAAGTTGCATTTAAAGACTCATGATTTCAGCAGTGTAGTTGGGGAAGTAGTTTGTATTAGATTTATTTAGACATAAATGTCAGTTCCCTGACCGGTTATCGAACGCAGGCCGCGGCGGTGAGAGCGCCGTAACCTAACCACTGGACCACCAGGGAGCTGTGCTATAAACTTTGACACCTGAAACAAAGGAGATATGGGACACTGGCTTGAAGTTGCATTTAAAGACTTACGATTTCAGCAGTGTAGTTGGGGAAGTAGTTTGCATTAGATTTATTTAGACCTAAAGGTGAGTTCCCTGACCGGGAATCGAACCCGGGCCGCGGCGGTGAGAGCGCCGAATCCTAACCACTAGACCACCAGGGAGCTGTGCTTGGGACTTTGACACCTGAAACAAAGGAGATATGGGACACTGGCTTGAAGTTCTACTAAACACCGTATACTTTGAGCACTGTAGTTGGGAAAGTAGTTTGTATTCGACTTGTTTGGACATCAGTCATAAAGGTGAGTTCCCTGACCGGGAATCAAACACGGACCGTGGTGGTGAGAGCGCCGAATCCTAACCACTAGACCACCAGGGAGCTGTGCTATGGCCTTTGACACCTGAAACAAAGGAGATATGGGACACTGGCTTGAAGTTCCACTAAACACCTTATACTTTGAGCACTGTAGTTGGGAAAGTAGTTTGTATTCGACATCAGTCATAAAGGTGAGTTCCCTGACCGGGAATCGAACCCGGGCCGCGGCGGTGAGAGCGCCGAATCCTAACCACTAGACCACCAGGGAGCTCTGCTATGGACTTTGACACCTGAAACAAAGGAGATATGGGACACTGGCTTGAAGTTCTACTAAACACCGTATACTTTGAGCACTGTAGTTGGGAAAGTAGTTTGTATTCGACTTGTTTGGACATCAGTCATAAAGGTGAGTTCCCTGACCAGGAATCAAACACGGACCGTGGTGGTGAGAGCGCCGAATCCTAACCACTAGACCACCAGGGAGCTGTGCTGTGGCCTTTGACACCTGAAACAAAGGAGATATGGGACACTGGCTTGAAGTTCCACTAAACACCTTATACTTTGAGCACTGTAGTTGGGAAAGTAGTTTGTATTCGACATCAGTCATAAAGGTGAGTTCCCTGACCGGGAATCGAACCCGGGCCGCGGCGGTGAGAGCGCCGAATCCTAACCACTAGACCACCAGGGAGCTGTGCTTGGGACTTTGACACCTGAAACAAAGGAGATATGGGACACTGGCTTGAAGTTCACTCAACAACTTATACTTTGAGCACTGTAGTTGGGAAAGTAGTTTGTATTCGATTTGTTTGGACATCAGTCATAAAGGTGTGTTCCTTGACCGGGAATCGAACCCCGGCCGCGGCGGTGAGAGCGCCGAATCCTAACCACTAGACCACCAGGGAGCTGTGCTGTGGCCTTTGACACCTGAAACAAAGGAGATGTGGGACACTGGCTTGAAGTTGCATTTAAAGACTCATGATTTCAGCAGTGTAGTTGGGGAAGTAGTTTGTATTAGATTTATTTAGACCTAAAGGTCAGTTCCCTGACCGGTTATCGAACGCAGGCCGCGGCGGTGAGAGCGCCGAATCCTAACCACTAGACCACCAGGGAGCTGTGCTGTGGACTTTGACAACTGAAACAATGGAGATATGGGACACTGGCTTGAAGTTCTACTGAACACCTTATGCATTGAGCACTGTAGTTGGGAACGTGGTTTGTATTTGATTTGTGTGGACATCAGTCATAAAGGTGAGTTCGATTCCAGGTCAGGGAACTCACCTTTATGAGAGCGCCGAATCCTAACCACTAGACCACCAGGGAGCTGTGCTTGGGACTTTGACACCTGAAACAAAGGAGATATGGGACACTGGCTTGAAGTTCTACTAAACACCGTATACTTTGAGCACTGTAGTTGGGAAAGTAGTTTGTATTCGACTTGTTTGGACATCAGTCATAAAGGTGAGTTCCCTGACCGGGAATCAACCCGGGCCGCTGGTGGTGAGAGCGCCGAATCCTAACTACTAGACCACCAGGGAGCTGTGCTGTGGCCTTTGACACCTGAAACAAAGGAGATATGGGACACTGGCTTGAAGTTCCACTAAACACCTTATACTTTGAGCACTGTAGTTGGGAAAGTAGTTTGTATTCGACATCAGTCATAAAGGTGAGTTCCCTGACCGGGAGTCGAACCCGGGCCGCGGCGGTGAGAGCGCCGAATCCTAACCACTAGACCACCAGGGAGCTGTGCTGTGGACTTTGACAACTGAAACAATGGAGATATGGGACACTGGCTTGAAGTTCTACTAAACACCGTATACTTTGAGCACTGTAGTTGGGAAATTAGTTTGTATTCGACTTGTTTGGACATCAGTCATAAAGGTGAGTTCCCTGACCGGGAATCAAACACGGACCGTGGTGGTGAGAGCGCCGAATCCTAACTACTAGACCACCAGGGAGCTGTGCTGTGGCCTTTGACACCTGAAACAAAGGAGATATGGGACACTGGCTTGACGTTCCACTAAACACCTTATACTTTGAGCACTGTAGTTGGGAAAGTAGTTTGTATTCGACATCAGTCATAAAGGTGAGTTCCCTGACCGGGAATCGAACCCGGGCCGCAGCGGTGAGAGCGCCGAATCCTAACCACTAGACCACCAGGGAGCTGTGCTATGGACTTAGACACCTGAAACAAAGGAGATATGGGACACTGGCTTGAAGTTCTACTAAACACCGTATACTTTGAGCACTGTAGTTGGGAAAGTAGTTTGTATTCGACTTGTTTGGACATCAGTCATAAAGGTGAGTTCCCTGACCAGGAATCAAACACGGACCGTGGTGGTGAGAGCGCCGAATCCTAACCAGTAGACCACCAGGGAGCTGTGCTGTGGCCTTTGACACCTGAAACAAAGGAGATATGGGACACTGGCTTGAAGTTCCACTAAACACCTTATACTTTGAGCACTGTAGTTGGGAAAGTAGTTTGTATTCGACATCAGTCATAAAGGTGAGTTCCCTGACCGGGAATCGAACCCGGGCCGCGGCTGTGAGAGCGCCGAATCCTAACCACTAGACCACCAGGGAGCTGTGCTTGGGACTTTGACACCTGAAACAAAGGAGATATGGGACACTGGCTTGAAGTTCACTCAACAACTTATACTTTGAGCACTGTAGTTGGGAAAGTAGTTTGTATTCGATTTGTTTGGACATCAGTCATAACGGTGAGTTCCCTGACCTGGAATCGAACCCCGGCCGCGGCGGTGAGAGCGCCGAATCCTAACCACTAGACCACCAGGGAGCTGTGCTGTGGCCTTTGACACCTGAAACAAAGGAGATGTGGGACACTGGCTTGAAGTTGCATTTAAAGACTCATGATTTCAGCAGTGTAGTTGGGGAAGTAGTTTGTATTAGATTTATTTAGACCTAAAGGTCAGTTCCCTGACCGGTTATCGAACGCAGGCCGCAGCGGTGAGAGCGCCGAATCCTAACCACTAGACCACCAGGGAGCTGTGCTGTGGACTTTGACAACTGAAACAATGGAGATATGGGACACTGGCTTGAAGTTCCACTGAACACCTTATACATTGAACACTGTAGTTGGGAAAGTGGTTTGTATTTGATTTGTTTGGACATCAGTCATAAAGGTGAGTTCCCTGACCTGGAATGGGACTCGGGCCGCGGCTGTGAGAGCGCCGTAACCTAACCACTAGACCACCAGGGAGCTGTGCTGTAAACTTTGACACCTGAAACAAAGGAGATATGGGACACTGGCTTGAAGTTGCATTTAAAGACTTACGATTTCAGCAGTGTAGTTGGGGAAGTAGTTTGCATTAGATTTATTTAGACCTAAAGGTGAGTTCCCTGACCGGGAATCGAACCCGGGCCGCGGCGGTGAGAGCGCCGAATCCTAACCACTAGACCACCAGGGAGCTGTGCTTGGGACTTTGACACCTGAAACAAAGGAGATATGGGACACTGGCTTGAAGTTCACTCAACAACTTACACTTTGAGCACTGTAGTTGGGAAAGTAGTTTGTATTTGATTTTTTTGGACATCAGTCATAAAGGTGAGTTCCCTGACCTGGAATCGAACCCGGGCCGCGGCGGTGAGAGCGCCGAATCCTAACCACTAGACCACCAGGGAGCTGTGCTGTGGCCTTTGACACCTGAAACAAAGGAGATATGGGACACTGGCTTGAAGTTGCATTTAAAGACTCATGATTTCAGCAGTGTAGTTGGGGAAGTAGTTTGTATTAGATTTATTTAGACATAAATGTCAGTTCCCTGACCGGTTATCGAACGCAGGCCGCGGCGGTGAGAGCGCCGAATCCTAACCACTAGACCACCAGGGAGCTGTGCTGTGGACTTTGACAACTGAAACAATGGAGATATGGGACACTGGCTTGAAGTTCCACTGAACACCTTATACATTGAACACTGTAGTTGGGAAAGTGGTTTGTATTTGATTTGTTTGGACATCAGTCATAAAGGTGAGTTCCCTGACCTGGAATGGGACTCGGGCCGCGGCTGTGAGAGCGCCGTAACCTAACCACTAGACCACCAGGGAGCTGTGCTGTAAACTTTGACACCTGAAACAAAGGAGATATGGGACACTGGCTTGAAGTTGCATTTAAAGACTTACGATTTCAGCAGTGTAGTTGGGGAAGTAGTTTGCATTAGATTTATTTAGACCTAAAGGTGAGTTCCCTGACCGGGAATCGAACCCGGGCCGCGGCGGTGAGAGCGCCGAATCCTAACCACTAGACCACCAGGGAGCTGTGCTTGGGACTTTGACACCTGAAACAAAGGAGATATGGGACACTGGCTTGAAGTTCACTCAACAACTTACACTTTGAGCACTGTAGTTGGGAAAGTAGTTTGTATTTGATTTGTTTGGACATCAGTCATAAAGGTGAGTTCCCTGACCGGGAATCGAACCCGGGCCGCGGCGGTGAGAGCGCCGAATCCTAACCACTAGACCACCAGGGAGCTGTGCTGTGGCCTTTGACACCTGAAACAAAGGAGATATGGGACACTGGCTTGAAGTTGCATTTAAAGACTCATGATTTCAGCAGTGTAGTTGGGGAAGTAGTTTGTATTAGATTTATTTAGACATAAATGTCAGTTCCTAACTACTAGACCACCAGGGAGCTGTGCTGTGGACTTTGACAACTGAAACAATGGAGATATGGGACACTGGCTTGAAGTTCTACTGAACACCTTATGCATTGAGCACTGTAGTTGGGAACGTGGTTTGTATTTGATTTGTTTGGACATCAGTCATAAAGGTGAGTTCCCTGACCTGGAATCGAACTCAGGCCGTGGCTGTGAGAGCGCCGTAACCTAACCACTGGACCACCAGGGAGCTGTGCTGTAAACTTTGACACCTGAAACAAAGGAGATATGGGACACTGGCTTGAAGTTGCATTTAAAGACTTACGATTTCAGCAGTGTAGTTGGGGAAGTAGTTTGCATTAGATTTATTTAGACCTAAAGGTGAGTTCCCTGACCGGGAATCGAACCCTGGCCGCGGCGGTGAGAGCGCCGAATCCTAACCACTAGAACCACCAGGGAGCTGTGCTTGGGACTTTGACACCTGAAACAAAGGAGATATGGGACACTGGCTTGAAGTTCTACTAAACACCGTATACTTTGAGCACTGTAGTTGGGAAAGTAGTTTGTATTCGACTTGTTTGGACATCTTTGACTTTGACACCTGAAACAAAGGAGATATGGGACACTGGCTTGAAGTTCCACTAAACACCTTATTCTTTGAGCACTGTAGTTGGGAAAGTAGTTTGTATTCGACATCAGTCATAAAGGTGAGTTCCCTGACCTGGAATCGAACTCAGGCCGCGGCTGTGAGAGCACCGTAACCTAACCACTGGACCACCAGGGAGCTGTGCTGTAAACTTTGACACCTGAAACAAAGGAGATATGGGACACTGGCTTGAAGTTGCATTTAAAGACTTACGATTTCAGCAGTGTAGTTGGGGAAGTAGTTTGCATTAGATTTATTTAGACCTAAAGGTGAGTTCCCTGACCGGGAATCGAACCCTGGCTGTGGCGGTGAGAGCGCCGAATCCTAACCACTAGAACCACCAGGGAGCTGTGCTTGGGACTTTGACACCTGAAACAAAGGAGATATGGGACACTGGCTTGAAGTTCTACTAAACACCGTATACTTTGAGCACTGTAGTTGGGAAAGTAGTTTGTATTCGACTTGTTTGGACATCTTTGACTTTGACACCTGAAACAAAGGAGATATGGGACACTGGCTTGAAGTTCCACTAAACACCTTATTCTTTGAGCACTGTAGTTGGGAAAGTAGTTTGTATTCGACATCAGTCATAAAGGTGAGTTCCCTGACCTGGAATCGAACTCAGGCTGAGGCTGTGAGAGCACCGTAACCTAACCACTGGACCACCAGGGAGCTGTGCTGTAAACTTTGACACCTGAAACAAAGGAGATATGGGACACTGGCTTGAAGTTGCATTTAAAGACTTACGATTTCAGCAGTGTAGTTGGGGAAGTAGTTTGCATTAGATTTATTTAGACCTAAAGGTGAGTTCCCTGACCGGGAATCGAACCCGGGCCGCGGCGGTGAGAGCGCCGAATCCTAACCACTAGACCACCAGGGAGCTGTGCTTGGGACTTTGACACCTGAAACAAAGGAGATATGGGACACTGGCTTGAAGTTCTACTAAACACCGTATACTTTGAGCACTGTAGTTGGGAAAGTAGTTTGTATTCGACTTGTTTGGACATCAGTCATAAAGGTGAGTTCCCTGACCGGGAATCGAACCCGGACCGTGGTGGTGAGAGCGCCGAATCCTAACCACTAGACCACCAGGGAGCTGTGCTATGGCCTTTGACACCTGAAACAAAGGAGATATGGGACACTGGCTTGAAGTTGCATTTAAAGACTCATGATTTCAGCAGTGTAGTTGGGGAAGTAGTTTGTATTAGATTTATTTAGACATAAAGGTCAGTTCCCTGACCGGTTATCGAACGCAGGCCGCGGCGGTGAGAGCGCCGAATCCTAACAACTAGACCACCAGGGAGCTGTGCTGTGGACTTTGACACCTGAAACAAAGGAGAAATGGGACACTGGCTTGAAGTTCTACTAAACACCGTATACTTTGAGCACTGTAGTTGGGAATGTAGTTTGTATTCGACTTGTTTGGACATCAGTCATAAAGGTGAGTTCCCTGACCGGGAATCAAACACGGACCGTGGTGGTGAGAGCGCCGAATCCTAACTACTAGACCACCAGGGAGCTGTGCTGTGGCCTTTGACACCTGAAACAAAGGAGATATGGGACACTGGCTTGAAGTTCCACTAAACACCTTATACTTTGAGCACTGTAGTTGGGAAAGTAGTTTGTATTCGACATCAGTCATAATGGTGAGTTCCCTGACCTGGAATCGAACTCGGGCCACTGCTGTGAGAGCGCTGTAACCTAACCACTAGACCACCAGGGAGCTGTGCTATGAACTTTGACACCTGAAACAAAGGAGATATGGGACACTGGCTTGAAGTTGCATTTAAAGACTTACGATTTCAGCAGTGTAGTTGGGGAAGTAGTTTGCATTAGATTTATTTAGACCTAAAGGTGAGTTCCCTGACCAGGAATCGAACCCAGGCCGCGGCGAATCCTAACCACTAGACCACCAGGGAGCTGTGCTGTGGCCTTTGACACCTGAAACAAAGGAGATATGGGACACTGGCTTGAAGTTCCACTCAACACCTTATACTTTGAGCACTGTAGTTGGGAAAGTAGTTTGTATTCGATTTGTTTGGACATCAATCATAAAGGTGAGTTCCCTGACCGGGAATCAAACCCGGGCCGCGGCGGTGAGAGCGCCGAATCCTAACCACTAGACAACCAGGGAGCTGTGCTGTGGACTTTGACACCTGAAACAAAGGAGATATGGGACACTGGCTTGAAGTTCTACTAAACACCGTATACTTTGAGCACTGTAGTTGGGAAAGTAGTTTGTATTCGACTTGTTTGGACATCAGTCATAAAGGTGAGTTCCCTGACCGGGAATCGAACCCGGGCCGCGGCGGTGAGAGCGCCGAATCCTAACCACTAGACCACCAGGGAGCTGGGTTGTTGGCTTTGACAACTGAAACAATGGAGATATGTGACACTGGCTTGAAGTTCCACTGAACACCTTATACATTGAGCACTGTAGTTGGGAAAGTGGTTTGTATTTGATTTGTTTGGACATCAGTCATAAAGGTGAGTTCCCTGACCTGGAATGGGACTCGGGCCGCGGCTGTGAGAGCGCCGTAACCTAACCACTAGACCACCAGGGAGCTGTGCTGTAAACTTTGACACCTGAAACAAAGGAGATATGGGACACTGGCTTGAAGTTGCATTTAAAGACTTACGATTTCAGCAGTGTAGTTGGGGAAGTAGTTTGCATTAGATTTATTTAGACCTAAAGGTGAGTTCCCTGACCGGGAATCGAACCCGGGCCGCGGCGGTGAGAGCGCCGAATCCTAACCACTAGACCACCAGGGAGCTGTGCTTGGGACTTTGACACCTGAAACAAAGGAGATATGGGACACTGGCTTGAAGTTCACTCAACAACTTATACTTTGAGCACTGTAGTTGGGAAAGTAGTTTGTATTCGATTTGTTTGGACATCAGTCATAAAGGTGAGTTCCCTGACCGGGAATCGAACCCGGGCCGCGGCGGTGAGAGCGCCGAATCCTAACCACTAGACCACCAGGGAGCTGTGCTGTGGCCTTTGACACCTGAAACAAAGGAGATATGGGACACTGGCTTGAAGTTGCATTTAAAGACTCATGATTTCAGCAGTGTAGTTGGGGAAGTAGTTTGTATTAGATTTATTTAGACATAAAGGTCAGTTCCCTGACCGGTTATCGAACGCAGGCCGCGGCGGTGAGAGCGCCGAATCCTAACAACTAGACCACCAGGGAGCTGTGCTGTGGACTTTGACACCTGAAACAAAGGAGAAATGGGACACTGGCTTGAAGTTCTACTAAACACCGTATACTTTGAGCACTGTAGTTGGGAATGTAGTTTGTATTCGACTTGTTTGGACATCAGTCATAAAGGTGAGTTCCCTGACCGGGAATCAAACACGGACCGTGGTGGTGAGAGCGCCGAATCCTAACTACTAGACCACCAGGGAGCTGTGCTCTGGCCTTTGACACCTGAAACAAAGGAGATATGGGACACTGGCTTGAAGTTCCACTAAACACCTTATACTTTGAGCACTGTAGTTGGGAAAGTAGTTTGTATTCGACATCAGTCATAATGGTGAGTTCCCTGACCTGGAATCGAACTCGGGCCACGGCTGTGAGAGCGCTGTAACCTAACCACTAGACCACCAGGGAGCTGTGCTATGAACTTTGACACCTGAAACAAAGGAGATATGGGACACTGGCTTGAAGTTGCATTTAAAGACTTACGATTTCAGCAGTGTAGTTGGGGAAGTAGTTTGCATTAGATTTATTTAGACCTAAAGGTGAGTTCCCTGACCAGGAATCGAACCCAGGCCGCGGCGAATCCTAACCACTAGACCACCAGGGAGCTCTGCTATGGACTTTGACACCTGAAACAAAGGAGATATGGGACACTGGCTTGACGTTCTACTAAAGACCGTATACTTTGAGCACTGTAGTTGGGAAAGTAGTTTGTATTCGACTTGTTTGGACATCAGTCATAAAGGTGAGTTCCCTGACCGGGAATCGAACCCGGGCCGCGGCGGTGAGAGCGCCGAATCCTAACCACTAGACCACCAGGGAGCTGTGCTGTTGGCTTTGACAACTGAAACAATGGAGATATGGGACACTGGCTTGAAGTTCCACTGAACACCTTATACATTGAGCACTGTAGTTGGGAAAGTGGTTTGTATTTGATTTGTTTGGACATCAGTCATAA
>JAOPHQ010002333.1:0-20000 GCA_030340625.1 Merluccius polli
AGAGGCTGCAGGTAAAACACTAGATGAATACTATACTGTATATGGAGCAATGTTAAAGGTGCTTCCGGTGGTACATGTGTGTGAAGCGTAACAGTATTCGTTCACACGTGACGTGATGAACTGAACAGGGAGCTCACCAAGTCGATGGACCCACAGAATGGGGCGCCACCTCTCTCTGGATAGGGTTGAGGGGCGAGAGACGGGGAAGATATGGTCAATTCCCTTGTTCTTTCTTTTACTGCATGATGTGTAAAAAAAATAAAATAAAATATATAATACTAATATCCATATTATTTATATTCTTAAAAATACTACTGCTACTACTTAGACTACAATTAGTAGTAATAATAACCATTTGTATTGTAAAAATGATGAATGATGATATTCTTAATTAATACTAAAAATATTATAATATCCATATTATTCATATTCTTAAGAATACTACTGCTACTATTAATACTACTACTACTACTACTACTACTACTACTACTAATACAACATATAATGACAATAATAATTGAATAAGAATATAATAATAATAGTTCTATTTTTAAGTATAATTCCAGAGTTAAAAGATGTGTTTCTTTTTATTTATAAAGTTCCCTGCAAAAAATATTCCCTTCGCCATTATTTACTAACTGTGTATATAAAATGCGTAGCAGCAGCAGATATTGTCAACTGAAAGGGCCAGCGGTGTGAAGCCCTGAACCTGCACCAGTCCCTTCCACTCACACACATAGCAGCAGCAGGTGCACACACACTCCATGAACACGTAGCACTCATCCGGATCCGTCTGATGTTTCACCGCCACCTCCTCACAAGACCCCCCAGACCTGCCAGCCCCCCAAACACACACACACACACACAAACACACACATATCTCTGACATACACACACACACCATACACGCATTTGACATACTATCCTAGTTTAGTAGATCTGCGCTCGCGGTCTCTCAATACTGCTTTTCCTCTGCAAGCAAATACTTAAATATTTAGCACAGCAGCTCACCAGCATGTTCTTCTCATCGCCTTCTTCCTCTCAGCCAGCCACTGGAAATCACAGCTGGACTCTTGTAAGACAAGAGAGCCTGCATGCCTGGTTTTGAATCTTGTATTATCGTATGTGCCTCTCGTGAATCAGTGGTGGAGCCTTGCTCTGTGCCACCACACTTGAGCAGGTTCGTGTTGGCAGCATTTTAGCATTTTTGTTTCTTTGTGGAAAAGCTTATGTCTGTGAAATTGTACGTGAGAGTTTGTTATAATTCAATTTAAATTCGACCCTATATCATGATCATTTGTTTATCTAATCTCAGCTACCGATCTCAAATGCAACAATAAACTTTTTTTTTTCTATAGAATTTTATTTCCAAAAAGCAATCAGAAAAATAAAAAGGCCCAAAAATTAAAATGCTTCCCCTTTCCCCATGAGGGGAGAAAATAAAAGCTAATTATGGCAGAAGGTGTGGTATATATACAACAGCAGACATCTTGTTTTTTTTGGTGTTACAGTACCATTGAATCACATTGACAGACTCATAGCATTCTTTCACATACTGTCAAAAAGGTCAAACGAATAACGATATAAGGGGTTTCTGTTGATGTACAGAGAAGTTTCTAAAAGTCATCTAAGGCACAGAGTCTCCCCAGGAAACAAACGGGGAGGCATCAGTTAAGAGAAATTTGTGCAACAATTGCTCAACAATACATTCCAGCAAGAACAACAACAATCGGCGTGACATTTTTCTCTGAGGCGAATAGGACAAAAATTTGTTGTCGCACTTGTCCAAAACACTGAAACAGGTTATGTACTCGGATCAATAAACACCAATCAATAAACACTCTTTTTGTCCAAATATTGTCACTTGGCAAAACTCTTAAAATCCAACATCGTTTTCATTTAGATGTATCCCTCTGTCTCTCTCTATTCGTATATACAATACATTTTAAACATTTTTTTCAATACAAAATATCTATGTACATTGTTAATAATTGTTACAAAATAGGATTTTTACATTGAGTAACACTTTCCACCAGAAATATGTAATTGAACTGTGTAATCGTAATTTAAAGTGTACGCTTTAAAATTATGAGCTCAAACCCAAGCCAAAAAACTGTCAACATTTAAGGGCACGGTCACATTTTAAATTTAAGCCTTAATGCCAAAAACAGACCAGATTTCGGGATGAGAAAGTGACACCAATTATGGCGTGACACATCCGAGAGAGAGAGAGAGAGAGAGGCAAGGTGAACTTGACAATAATTGACGGTTATAATTCATAATTAGCCTGTGCAAAAAAAACCCCACTCAATTGCAACTCGTGGCGGCTAAACAATGTTGACAACCACATATGGAACTGTTAATCGCCTTCACGCGAGAGTTCAATTAAAACAAGGATGAGGTTTGGTGCAGGATGTCCTTTTAGTGCAGTACTATCAATAACGCCATATGAAAATGGAGCAGTTGAAAACTTGATGAGGTTGTTTTAATGATAGCAATTAAGACACCGTGGAACCGTGTGTCGTTAATTATGCGAATGAGTCATAGATGCGAGCCAGTATTTACTTTATAATTATTGGACGATAGTATCATTCACAAGTTGACAAGGGATATCACAATAGCACACACAGCGACGCTGCTCTTGTTTTGTCAGATGCAGACCTCGTCCATCGCCTCCCTTTTTGAAAAAGAGTCTTTGTATTGTCTTCTCTGTTTTGCCGAGGCTGTTAGTTGGCTGACCTCTCACCCCCTAAGGTCAGGGCAGCGTCTGCGTGTGATTGGCTTGTCAGACAGCAGGGTAGGAAACCAAGAGCAGAGGATCTATTCAGACGTGACAACACATGACTAACACTGCTGCGCTTGGGCACAGGTTTTGGGGAGGTGGAGGGGGCGGGCGTTGGCCTTTGTAAATAAAGGCAGCTCCCTTTACAAAAAATAATTCTCATGCTGCACAGGCAGCGTGGTAGATATTTAGTCATTGACTAAAGTACTCATATATATATATATATATACATATATATATATATAAATATATATATATATATATTAATTAAAACTAGAAAATAAATAGTGATTTGTGGACTCACTCATCTCATCCATGTGTATTTTTTGTTTGACGTTTTACATGTGGCAACTTTTGACCAAAAACAAAACAAGGTAAATAAGTAAATAATGAGTAAATAATGAAAGGATGGATTATCGTGAGATGATTGTGTTTCAAGTTTGAGGCAGGTCACTAGACCACGCTGGATGAATTATTCAGTATCTTCATCTGTTACATCAGCTGGGCTTGCTTAATGAAGAAGAAACCTATAGTCTCTCGTCATCTTTAATCCATAAATATTTTATCTACAATAACCATAAATTATCATTTTTGAGCTGAGAACATTAAAATGCTGACATTGTTTGTAAACTAGTATGCAAGTAGTTATTAAAGATACTCTACAGTATGCAGGAGATTGGTCCGGCTGTATCAGTGACGCTTCATAATCAGGCACTGACACAAGGTCTTGACTTGTGCTGCAGCTAGTCAATTATTTGCCAAACTTTGTGCAAGTTTCATAATAGAGTTGGCAAGTCATGGAGGAAAAATACCACCAATTTGAAGTTTTTCCAATGCTAGTATTTCTCATTGTGGCTTACGTTTCTCGAATATTGGTGATTGGTGCGTAATATTCTCCATTGTCGTCAAATGATCTGATTGAATACACACGATTGACACGCTTTTATCGACAACGATAATGGGCTAATAGTACGAAAGTTACGATCAACTCAACCATTTCAGTGATAATAGAACAGATGTGTATTGAGGCACATTAAATGAATCAGTAGCAGGACAAGTTCCTTGCATGGAAGCCTTACATCTTAAGGCATTTTCAGAAGCAGAGCAGCTTCCGCCTTCATCGTCTAAAATCACGCTGAAAAGCGCATGCCCCCCCGCGCCCCGCACAGGGGGCCGAGCGGCAAACGCTTCACAACGTCCTTCATTCAACCACACACGAAATGCGCAGAATTTGCAACATTTGATCACAGTAAAACTCAGCCATGATAAAAAAATAAATACACTGGGAAAAAAAAAACAACAGAAAATTGCAAAGGCGGCACAATGCCTATAAAGAGCAACCCGAAGGACAATGTTGGGGTTAAAAAAAAGAATTAAATTACGTTTGTCTCCAACCGATCCCCTCGCCCCCCCCCCCCCCCACTCCAATAACAGCACAGACGTTCCTTGTTTGCAGCACTCCCACGTTGACAATGAGGATTGCAGAGTGGGGGGGGGGGGGGGGGGGGGGGGCGTTGCAACATGCCCTCCTCCATCCCACCAGCATTTGCAGCATTTACACACAGCCCCCCCCCCCCCCCCCCCCCACCGCGTTGGCTAGGCCACCGCTACCTGATGCGTCCGTTGGCGCGCGGCATGCCCAGCTGTGACTTGGGGTCCGGACTCAGAGAGCTCCAGGGGGTCCTGCCGCAGGCCTGCATGACGGGGCAGGCGGTGGGCCCCACGGCGCACAGGTCGGCCGCCTCCCACAGCTTGCCCGCCAGGCCGTCCACCCAGCGCTCCAGCGGGGCGCCCGTCAGCCCGGCGCTCTTGGTGGCCTGCTCCACCTGCGCCAGGCTGACGGGCACGTTGAGCACGGGGTTCAGGCCGTGGAAGCTCTGCTCCATGTAGCTGCTCTTGTCGGGCCCGTTGTGGAGCTTCACCGCGTCCTCTGTGCGGAGGGAGGGAGGGAGGGAGAGAGAGAGAGGGAGGGAGGGGGGGAGAGAGAGGGAGAGAGAGAAGTTAGAGAAATGACAGTGAATATTTGTCAGATGTCATTGAGGTAGGGGTAGGGTTTAGGCCTTGTGGCTGGGACTGTCCTCAGCCGAAACAATGAAACGAAACAATGAAAAATGAGAAGAAAAAAAAAACAAAACAGGGAGACAGAAGTGGATTAGTGGATTTTATCTGTTGGCCAATATTGAATGTTTTCCCAACAGGAAACTCAAAAATGCAGTCTTGTTTCGGCTAAAGCTTATTTTCACGCGTGGGCTCTACGTGTTTGAAATCCCTGCCTCAACGCAACAACGCAATTCACAGCGATGCGCTCGCTTTGAAATGAGCCGAAATAGCCTCATCCCCTTCCATTAAATTCAGCCTCTGAGAAAGAAAAAAAAAGAGTCCCACTACTATCATCTTAAAACAGTCCCCGCCCTGAGCTGCAGTCGGGCAGTAAATTCTTCTGTCTTCCTCACACTGGGGCGCTACACACACAGGCCCTCCCCTGCATTAGCCTCTCACCCAGACGCTAGTAGACATCAGTGCTTTTCATGTGCTAGTGACAAAGATAGCCAGACACTGGGTGCTGTGCCCGGCCAGGATATGCCCTCATGCCAGCTACCCTTTGATATCAACACGCGCGCATGACGTTTTGTCTGTATGTGTTTGTGTGGGTGTATGTTAGTGTGTACATGTGTGTGTATATGTGTGTATATATATTTATATATGTGTGTGTGTATGTGTTTGTGTGTGTGTGTGTGTGTGTATATATATATATATATATATGTGTGTGTGTGTGTGTGCGTGCTACCAGCATGGCTGAAAGACGCTATAGACGCGCTATAAAGTTTTAGTGGTGCAGCATGTAGGAGGTGCGACTCACAGCAGTAAATTACAGCTGGAGAGCAGATGAAAGAGCTAGGTTTAAAAGCAGGCATTATGTACACACACACACACACCACAATAGGTTAAGGACAGATGGGGCTATTACATAATGACAACAGAGTCAAATCATAGGCAACCGGTGGCCGCTTCCACCATTATTACATTATGCTGCCCACATCCTAACGTTACGGTGTGTACGCTTGAAAGAGAGATTAATACTTGTAATAAGATGCATCTCCATCTGCACTTAGTTGTGTTATTAAGTGCGTTGGCTACTGCATCACGTCCAAACAGAGCAGAGTTCAACCTTAATTCTAATTAGTTTTTTCAATATTCCCCATTGTGGAGAATGGGGAATACACGTTTGACCAGAAGGTTATCACTGAATAAACCATTAAAATGTCCATTTAACGCCACAGCTTCCTCCATGCGTTCCTTATCGACCGGGATGTGGGACTTAAGAGCAATCCAAACAAAACAACAATCATGAAGCAATGACACCAAATATACACACAGGGCACCACAAAATCCCATTGAAGAAAAGTGATGGCGGTAACATGATCTGTTATTCACCTGCATAATTAAACCGGCCCAGCCAGAGTATTATACCATGTGCGGACGCTGGCGGCTAGCTTCATCCCTGGCGTGACTTTCTGATGAAAGTGACTTCTTATGGACGACGACAACAAGAGTCTTAGCCCTCATCCACGATGGCTGATTGATTTAATTGTGTCATTGTTTTTGGAAGGGCTGAGTGTGCTGTTGTTGAACGCTCTGTTTGGCATGTGCGAGCAGCTTGCTGGATTATTAAGGCAGAGTAGATGACAAACAACTGGAGCCCTGAGGCTTTGTGTTTGTGTTTATGCCCTGAATACATTTTGTGTCGTACGGTTGTTTTTTCCTTCTGATTGGCTGAATCGGTACGACACACATGAATAAACATGCAGATTAGTATGCGCGTGTTGGAAGTCTTTCTCAACACTTAATATTGATTCTGTTTGATCGTAACAAACCTTCCTGGTTTCCTACACACTCCACCATAGGCAAAATGTTTTGAGATTCAGATTCCTGAAAATGGTATTTCCCAGCATCTGAGTCATCCATGCAGAGTGACTGCAGCATTTTGCACAGATAAGATAAGATAACTTCATTAAAACCCAGACGGGACATTCGGGTGAATCAGTGCCTGCGCTGACTAGTGTGAAATAGAGGCGTACGGTGGAGCGCCACGAGGGAGCCCGCCGTCGGCTGGCGTGCGCCCGTGCGAGCGCCCGTGCGAGCGCTGTGATTGGTCACCTTGTCGTATGGGCTGGTGCTTGTGGAAGGCCAGCGGCGTGACGAGGAAGCGCATCTCGGCCACGGGGCTCCAGTGGTGCAGGATGCGCACGCTCCACACGCCCGGCCTCAGCGGCTGGTTGAGCGGCGGCCGGTAGTGGGTGAACTCGGCGCTGGCGTCGATCAGGATGTCGTAGGTGGCGGCGATGACGTTGACGGGGTCTATCCACACCACAGTCACCGTCACGTTGGGGCCCTTGCCCCACTTCTGCATGCCCACCGCCCCGTCCATGGGCCCCATCAGGCCTCCCATGTTGCGGAACAAGCGCTCCTTCGCGTCCCACTCGGTGCCGATCTGATACAGGGGGGAGGAGGAGGAGGGAGGGGAGGGGAGGGGGAGGAGGACAGTAGGAGGAGGGGGGAGGAGTAGGAGGAGGAGGACAGTAGGAGGACGAGGAAGAGGAGGGAGGGGAGGAGGCAGAGCAACAATGTCAATAAAAGGTTGAGGAACTAGACAGGAAGTGACTACATGAAGACAGGAGCAGGAGAGATAAAACCAACGTGAGAAAAACATAAATGTCTGAGGGAACAGAGTGCAAACAGAGAGAGAGAGAGAGAGAGAGAGAGAGTGAGAGAGTAATGATTTACATTAATACATAATATGCTGAATGCATGCATCACCATCTGACCTGATTAACGAGGCAATCAACTAATTCTTATCCACGTTGTATTATCATGGGAAATAACACATGTTTTCATCATTTCCAGGGGCGTCGCCATATTTCACGATGGTTGATATCAAATCTCCACGGAGCACTGTTATATAAGTGCATATGCATTCACTCACAAGCCTACTGTGGCTGTCCAGGACTGAGAGAAGACAAAAGCCCTATTAAGATACAAAAATCTGCATAGTATGTGCTTGCATAAACACATAGAGAGGAAATGAGAGAAAATAGGCGACGATGTCCCACAGAAGCAAACTAAAAAACAAAAGTTAAAGGAGCTATATGAATAAAGGATGAGTTTACTGTGCTTGTTTACCCGGTAACACAACAGACAAGCTCCCTTACCAAGATTTGATTGCATTCGCGATTACATTTTTGTTTTTTTAAAACAATGTAAACCGATGAAGCCGAAAGCCAATAAAGCCTCTTAAATTTAGACTGAGGAGCGAGAGAGTGATGGAGAGACGGATGCAACAGACGGATGGGCCGCCAGACAACAGAGAAAGGGCCGGGGAATTGATCGGGAAGCATCTGTAAGCACAGATAATTGTCTTTAATGTCACCGTTGTGGTCGGGGACGGTAACCAGCGGTGTTATGTATCTGTTTGGCAGAGACAGCTAATTGCACACCAAAAAAAAGCAAGATAAGGTGAGGCTGAGAGCCTGGGAGTTTGATGGAGAGAGAGAGACAGAGAGAGAGAGAGAGAGAGAGAGAGAGAGAGAGACAGACAGACAGACAGACAGAGAGGAAAAAAGAGAATGATAGAGATCGTGAGGTAGGAAGCGAGAACACACCCACACACCCACACACACACACACACAAACAAACACACAACACACGCACAACGGGAAAGATATCTCTCGGGGGTGTTGGCAGAAATGTGAGAACATTGGCAGCTTCAGGAAGGGCTCATTCTTACACAAGCTAATTAACAGTCCGTTAGACCCCTAAACAATCAATGACTGCCTGGAACTCGCTCTATATTATAACCTGTGAGGAATGGCTCTGTGGCATATTAATAGACCCCTCGCCTTGGAACGAGGGAAGGGGTGTGAGAGAGAGAGAGAGAGAGAGAGAGAGAGAGAGAGAAGAGAGAGAGAGAGAGAGAGAGAGAGAGACAGAGAGAGAGAGAGATAGAGAGAGACAGAGAGAGAGAGAGAGAGAGAGAGAGAGAGAGAGAGAGAGAGAGAGATAGAGATAGAGAGAGAGAGAGGAGGCGTGACGGCGATGGTGATGGCGGTGGGGTGGGCGGGGATGTTCTGACTTATACAATACTACGTCTATTGCACTTGAATCTCAATGACAGCAGCGTGTAGCTGCGCAGTGTGCGCCTAGTACGCCTCGGCTCCTTTGAAATAGTCCTAAAACATCTATTAGCCGTTTGACGGACGCCGTCATCTACAGCGTCTTACAATACCTCCTTGAGTGAAAGCGTTGGCTTTTTTTTTTGTGCATTTGCGGGAGTTGAAACTCAAACCTCTAACCCCCTGGCAGTGTTAATGCCACGCTCTACCAACTGAGTTAGATGAGAACCCTTTCCTTTACATCATAATCCGTCTTGACCAAAAAAAAAAAAAAAGGGTCCCTGAATCCTTCCTGCGTCCGCCGCTCTCCTCCTCGAGGTCGACTGCCCGGGTACATCCGCAATTGATTGGCGGCGACACATATAAACACGGCAGTATCGACAGATGAACCCGACTGCATCCGCTGGGAAAGAGGTTAAACTCGAGGAACTGGTGTCAGGACGCACGCACACACACACACACACACACACACACACATGCGCACACACACGCGCACACACACACACCGACCCGGCAGACATTAGTAATACTCTCCAAAATAATGTATCCACATTCCAAGACAAATATTCATCATCATCATCATCATCATCATCATCATCATCATCATCATCATCATCATCATCATCATCATCATCATCATCATCATCATCCGTTTCCATGATTCCACCCCAGTGCAGATTTCCCCTCCCCAAGATAAATCTGCATGTCAGCACTGGAAGCCTGCGCCGCTACACACGGAGCCACCGCTTCCAGGCAACATGCAAAGTGGGCCAAGCGTGGATTAGCAGCTGACCTGCATCGGCCTCAGCCTCAGCCTATGGCTTTTACCCTGACACCTGCCCACACTCTGCCCACACTCTGGCTACTTAAGACTGAGGCTCAGTCACGCCCCGCGACCTCCTCTCAGACTCTCGGGCTCATTACCTTGCTTTTACTCGGAGCCCGTACTTTAACGTAGGACAGCCCGCCGCCGTTTGACTCAACTAACGCTGACCAGGCAACCTCACATCATCACACAGGCCAGGAGAGACAGAGAGAGCGATCCATGGTTAAGGCACTGATGGATCCCACATGCTTTCCGCTGAACTGGCAAACCCCAAGCCGCTGGGTCACGCAGGACGGTGACACGGCCGCGCGGCGGGGTGACGTTCAAAAGGACGACGTACGTTTCACCAGCCAGCACTTTGGGGGCGATCGATGAATGATCCTCAACTTTCAACCCGGTCTTCATTCTGCTCTTCATTTTAAGAATTAACAAAACCCCTCCCTGCTTTAACGATTAATTCTCCCTCTATTTCCCCCCCCCCCGCCCGTCTCCTGCCTTCCAACGCAACCCGCAGACGCACAGACACACACACACCCTCCCTTACAGTATGTCTCCGTCTCCATGGCGTCTACCGTCCCACACATCACACATAAAAAAAACCCTTAAAAAACACAAAGACGGGTCAATTTTCGATCAGGCAGCAACGCAGACAGCCCTGGTCGGTATCTGGCCCTGATTAAGTCTATAGACGACCGAAGGGCCGCAGGGCTCCTTTCGGGGGGCTTATTAGTGGCAGTTTCTGTGGGGGTAATCAAACACAGGTGTTGAGTGTGGCACCAGAAGGGGTCCCGCGGGGCGGTGATTAAACTACTGCTTGACTGTGGGTAAGATAGATGGATGCCCGGTAATAAAGACACAGTGTAGGGCGATTGGTAAAAGGCCTCCCTGGGAATACGAGGGGGGGGAAAAGTGAGTGAGTGAGAGAGAGAGATGGAGAGAGAGAGAGAGAGAGAGAGAGAGAGAGAGAGAGAGAGAGAGAGAGAGAGACAGGCAGACAGACCCTGGGAATACGAGGGAAAAAAGTGAGAGAGAGAGAGAGAGAGAGAGAGAGAGAGAGAGAGAGAGAGAGAGAGAGACAGAGACAGAGAGAGAGAGAGAGAGAGAGAGAGAGAGAGAGAGATAGAGAAGGAGGGAGGGAGGGAGGGAGAGGGAGAGAGGTTAGCCTTGACCCTGTTAACCTGAAATGGAGAATGTGACATAACACCTGTAAGTTGTCAGACCTTTGTTTTTACTACAAGTGGTAGGGACACTGTCTTTGTCGTGTTGTGGCACTTAACTTGAATGAATTATGCAGGACTTCCAGGAAACAAAGCCTTGCCCACGAAAATGTGAATACATTTTTTCCCCCCTAATATACCCTTTGTTGTTTTCATTTACAGTGAACATACAAAATACACCAAGGACAACGCTATAAAAAGCACCATCAATGCAATTATGGTCTATTTAAAAAAATGTACATGTGAATCGTCATAATTAAATGATTAACTACATTTTCATAAGTCCAAGTTCATATGTACTTTTGTCGGTATAAATCGGGCACATTGTGATGATGTTTTTTTTTAGAACCCACATTGGTATACATAGCAAAGTGTAAGATCAGTTTTTTAGTGAAACCCGTAACTCCTACACAATCCCTCTAAGTCCTATAAAGCCTATCAGGCCTACATTTTGTATCTGGCGACATACGTACGTACACTGGGGAAGAAGAAGCCTCTTTTTTATCTAAGTATTACCCTCGCAAACCCCAACCATAAAGCTTCAGTATGAGATTAGATCAAACACCACCACCACCTCCACCTCCGTCGGCGTGCTGGCCTGTCTTGTCGAGGCAGCCGCTGGTGTCATGTTGAATGGCACGTGAGCAGCCGGGCTGACTGACTGCCAATCACCCACACACACACACACACACACACACACACTGCGAGACAGCCACCGTTTGCCGTGTCTGAGCACACTGATAGAATACACAGCTAACTTCACTACTATAAGTAGGTGAGGAGAAAGAGAAAACAGAAAGAGCGATGGGGGGGAGAAAGAGAGAGAGAGTGAGTGAGTGAGTGAGAGAGAGAAAGAGAGAGACAGAGACAGAGAGAGAGAGCGAGAGCGAGAGAAGGGGAGAGAGAGAGAGAGAGAGAGAGGAGAGAGCATGCAGGAAAGAGCGCGTGGGAGAAAGAGTGCCCGAGATAGAGAGGGTAGGGGCTTTCTTGTTAATTAACAATGGCACATGTCTTCCACTCGAAGTCAGACCGCTCCAGATCAATCCCACGATCCAGGTGTGAGAATCCCATCCGGAGCAACCGACATCATAATAATAAAATCATTCACAGAGTGGATGCTTTTCGGAAAAAAACACAGACTCCCCCTCCGCACGATACAATGTCCCAGCTCAATTTGCTCCTTTTCAATGGCTGTCACATTTCAGATAAACCGGCGCATCCTAAAGAGGCATTGAGGCACATTGTAACACAGATTAACATAACAAGACAATCAAGGGAGGCATTGCAGTGTGAAGGTGAGAAGATGCTCTATTAAGGAACAACAAACACGCGTGGCACACGATGCACTCGTCCACATAAACGCTGATGCATTCAATCAATTTGCATTTCACAAGGCCATCACAGGCACCTTGTTTAATTGCCTGTAGTCGAGTCCTCCCAAGGTCGCCATGGCGATGAATAACGGCGTTGCCATGGCGATGAGTTTTCATATCAACCCTCGCCTTTGCGTACGACTAATTTGATTCCGTGGCAGGTGTGTTTTGCGCTTTCGACTGGTCACGTGTTTGTTTCCCGGTGGTGTAAATAACGTATTTGTTGATTAAACGAATACAGAGGACATCATACGAGAGAAACGTGCCGACTCACCTCAGCGAACTGCAAGCGGCTGAATGTACTGCCGGGAGGAGCGGTGGTCTTGAAGTTGCTCTTGAGTGACACCCAGGTCTCCAGGGTCTCCAGCTTGCTGGTTGCCAGGTTGGTGGCATGATGCTTGACCAAGTAACCCTGGAACTGGTCCGACTGGAAGTAAAGGTGGATGGAAACCGGGTGGCCCATGGGAAAATACCTGGCAACCCACAGAGCATTCAGAGAAAAATACATTAGTGCACCTGATACTCAGTGACCCACATTCTAGTGGGCCGTTTTAAAAGGCCAACTGTGTAAGGGAAGATCATATCTACATTCATCTGAATGGAGACTGGAAAGGTCAACGTTAATAAATGCTAATATATCTTTATCTTAATATATCACTTATTCCTTTATACGGCCTAAGTAGATTGGGGAAAACATCAGATGTGTTTTTGTGCTGTTCACCTGTGTTCCATGTATTTAAGTTCCCTAATTCCTGCCCCAGTTTGTCAGTTCCTTGTTTGTCTTAGGTTTATTTCCGTCTGTGTGTTTTTATCCAGTAAAGCATCCTTTCGAATGGTCGCACATACCCTGAGTCTGATCTCTGCATTTGAGTTCACCTCTCTGCGCAAGCCATGACAGATTTATAGACGCAAAATTCAAATCCTAGACTTTTCAGACATTATTAAATATAACTGTTGGTCTGCCTGTCTGGTACACACCATAAATGTATGAATGACAAAATTAATACATATTTTAAAATTACAGTTATTACATCCACTGTCAATGCAGAGTAAAATACTGTTACTCTAATTAAATATGACAATTGGACCAGGCCCGTTTTGATCATGTTTGAGAAGCAGCCCAAGCCACTCTGCAGACCCCCACTCTGTGGTCTCCACTATCGTCTCATCAGTATTCCACTTCAGGCCTCAGAGTCAACCTGTCCTGGTAAATGCTACCCTGACAAGCAGAACTGCAAATATTTACACTCCCACCCATAGCGCTCCTCGGCTCCTTTCTCCCTCGCCACAGCACTCCTTCCCTTTCCCCCTTATCCTCTTCAACCCTCAGCTGCGGCATCTATGTTCACCCTCTCTCTAAATCCTCTCTCTCTCTCTCTCTCTCTCTCTCGTCTTTTTATAACATTGGGTCGGTCTGCTGCACCACCGTAGCTGCAGACAGTGAGAGTGGCAGAAGAGGTTGGAGCTCAGGCTGCCCGTAGGCTTCATTTAGACCTCCCGTTAAGTCTCCTGCCGTTGACACAGTGAGCCGCAGAGCGACTTCAAACCGTCCCTTCCCTCTCCCACTGCAGTCTCACACCAGGGCTCCCCCAGCCATCTGTCTGCTACACAGTCGGATTCCACGAGTGCACGAGAATGTGTGTGGGAATACATACGCATCTAAAGTCTCACAGAAAGTGCACAAACACACACACACACACAGACACACACACACACACACTCAGGCATGCACACAGACAAACGCACGCACACACTCAAACGCACGCACACAGACGCACACAGGCACGCACGTACACACGCGCACGCACACGCGCACACACACACACACACACACACACACACACACACAGAAACCCGTGCACCTTTAGTATACACCATCAGTATTCCTGTTACCTAACATGAAGTTGAAGACCCCCTACATCCAAAGGTCTCTTTAAAGGTTGAATCCTCTTGGAGGCGTCCGTTTGACCACACAGGCCGGTGTTATACCAGCACAGTCTTTTGACTCAGTACGTACGCAATGCATGGAAAATGCGTTGTTACAACAATGGACCAAAAAAGCCCTAATGTAGTCTAATAAGGAAACGCAGAAAAGTCGATTTTTTAAAAACTTTTAGCACACATAAAATGCTTGCATAACGCCATCAAGGTGATGCCGTTGATGGTGTTCATTAGTGATTGGGTTAATCAATAAGGGGTTGCAAACTAGATGGGGCATTTAAATCAATCATTCGAACCACCAATCAATTTCTATCGAATGATATGATAGTATATGATATTTTCTTTGGTGTATGTGAAAGATATTTAATGCTGTTAATACCAGTGTGAACACAAACACACACACACACGCACACACACGCACACACACACACGAGCGGGGCTTCCCATGTATTTTCTAACATGGTAAGCCGTGAGTAGAAACAGCTGTAGCCGATAGATGGTGTGGGGTTTTGAGGTTAGGCAGATGGAAACACACTTCCTCCATGCTTCTCGCCACAGGACACCCAGAACACCCACCATGCCTTGCTTACGTGGAGCCGAGAAATGGAGTCAGCGCTCCAGCTGAGGCTGTTGCGCCACGTAGCTCCTCTCTGTCTCTGTCTCTCACTCTCTCGCTCTCCATGACACCTGCTGCCTACAGCAAGAGCAGCAGATAACTAGCGACAGCCGCGCTCTCCTCTTCCGCAGAGGCGTGCTCCTTTGTTTAAGGGCAAAACCCAGAGGTGACAACGATGTATAACTACGTTGAAACGTCGACTCACGCTACACGATGCGGCGTACACAACGTCAACGTCATCATTCTTTTTATTAAAGGTCTCATCTCATCGTTTTTTCATTAATTTTGCGGTGGTCTCTAGTGTTAATAAATACCCTCAGTACCGGTTTTGGTTAAAAAAATGCTCTGCCGCGCCTGTTTCATGCTGTTTTAGTTTGGTGGGGGAGGTGGGGGGGGGGGCGAACGACACGATTTCGCCTCTCATCATGAATATGCATGACATGCTAATGAACTCGCCTCTGGTTGGCTAACAGCACTGTGACGCTACCTCCAGTGCGCAGTGAGGATTTTTCCGCTCCATATTCAACTAGTGCGAGACGAGTCGAGAATCGCGACTGTGCTGTTGCACAGTCCTGCTACTTCCTGACTTTCGGTGGGCGGTAGCGGAGGCGAGGCCATGAATACTAATTCACGGACTGACGTCAATCCGTGGGGCTTTTCTCATCCGCTGATTTTTCTCAGTGTTTTTTTCTCTGTTCTTTCATTGCCAAATACAGGCAATGGGGGTAGAAGAACGTTTTCACGCGCAGCACGCACATGCAACTCGGTGAGACCTATAGTATTTCAACAAAAACAAGTATTAAACTGTTTCTCGCGGAATGAGACCTTTAACTAATGACGGGATGTCAAATGTGAAGTGTGTGTTAAAGTATATAGAATAGCATACAGATACCACTTAACACAAATACTTACTTCAAACCCTGCCGGCCTCACGGAGTCGTTAATGAGAGTATGTGCTGTTCTGTTTCTCCTCCTGTCCCCCCCCCCCCCCCCCCCACACCATCTAAACCACATATGCTCTAAGATTGCTTTGGAAGTCATACTAATAATACATTTGCCTCAAGGGAGAGCTTCCAACACCGTGACCTATATACAATTATTACCGCCGAGCTTAATTGACTAAAATGCCATATCATCTTACAGGAGAGACAACATTAGCAGAAGCGCCGCCACGGCCGACTGACGCTGCGCTGTGTATCGTGGTTATGTTTCACGGGCTCACGCCCCACGAAGGTGGTGCGTGAGCAGGGAGTCAAAGGCTTTCGTAGGCAACGGGTTCCTCGTCCTGACCGAGGGGTGTGTGTGTGTGTGTGTGTGTGGTGCCCTAAAAAGACAGACCTGCAGCTGTTGTCCTGCGGGGCTCCCTGCAGCGAGGCGGCGGCCCGGGCCAGGCCCAGCCGCGAGAAGGCGTGGAAGAGGGTGAGCTGCGTGTCCGACAGGGTGGCCACGCCGTCGGGCTCGTCGTACGCGCTCTCCCAGTAGGCGTGGAGGCCCGGCGTGCCCTGGGGCAGCGGGCCGAACAGGTACCCGTCCAGCTGATTCACCACCTCCTGGTTGACGCTGGCCTCAAACTTCCTCCCGAAGAAGGTGGGCCGCGCCGTTTGCTGCGAGCGGGATGAACCAACGAAGAGAGATAAGAGAGAAGAAGAAGAAGAAGAAGAAGAAGAAGAAGAAGAAGAAGAAGAAGAAGAAGAAGAAGAAGAAGAAATATTAGCTTGCTGAAAGGGCTGGGAGAAAATAAACAAACGGCGAGAGTGATGTGCGATACTGAAAGTGAAAATGAAAGTTAGATAGAAATCAAAGGTGTGCTATTTTTACTCTGTAAAAAAAATGTTTTACTCTATTCTGAGTCACTCCTTGCCTTACATTTTTTTTTACAAAGCGAGCAAAGCTCCGTTTAGTGATCTGCGCCTATTTAACAAACAATGGCAACATGAGTCAGTGTCTATTCAACACGGTCAACAACTTGCTAGGGGTTCTCTGAGCTTTCTCTGAGCATATATTAATAATCAGTTAATAATAATAAAAATCAGGGGTGCGATGAACTCTCCGGATGCTCGGTGGGGCGTCGCAGCAGGAGGATGGGGGAGAAACGGGTGAACAAAACTGTTGCTGAACCAAAAGCACGGAAGACTTCTTAAAATACGAACTGACAAAGGGATTTAGCGTCGGTCGCCGAGGGAGATGGCGTGTGGGGGTGGGGCGCGGGCCTCAACAATGGGCACCGGAGCGAGAGTCCGCCGCTCGGCCAGCGCTCAGCGCACGCCGTGAGATTACAGCACATGTCAGCCGTGAGCGGGGATGACGCTTAGCTGTGAAACGGGAGATCAGAAAAAGAAAAAAAAACATACGAGGGACAAAACAATGCCCTCAGCTGATTAAGATTTGTAAATAGAAAGCAGCGACGCTAAGAGGATGAAACTGCCAACAGCTGTAATGAAAGACTTAATTAGCCATCGCCTTCTGCTGTATATCGTCCATCTCTCTTTCTCGTTCTCATCCGCCTCAATAACAACTTCTTCTTCTCCTCGGCATGTGATGTTGTCTCGCTGCCACCCCCACCCCATCCCTCCCCCGGTCCTTTCTCACCCTCTTCTCGCATCTAACACTAATGGGTGTGTAGTTGAGTGTGTGTGCCTCATGGAAACTGTTCTATCCCCCACTTGGCAGAGACACAAAGACCATCTTTTTAACCCTCAGACCAGAAACTAAGTATTTACTGTTAGTTACTCCCACGCCAAACACCTCCACGCTAGCCTGTACAAAAACAGGCGGGCTGGTGGGCGGGGGGGTCAATCAAAAGAGGATTGAGAGGCTGGTTCTCATGCCCGGGCGACAACAGTGAGAAGAAAGATATAAAAGAAGACGGGTTTTTGCATCGTACCAGACAAATATGAATAATCCATTTTTAGTTAGGTGTCCATCGAGTGGGAAAGTCTCAGGTTGGTGAAGGTCGATGCTGAATCCAAGACTTTACTATGGCAGCAAGGGAATATTTTCAGCCTCACAAGGAGCTCTTGTGTGTGCGTGTTGGCCTGTCCTAAATGTCCTGGTCTGAACTCGGTTACCTGTCCCAGGCTGTCCATCCTAGGTTTCCCACAAACCTTCACTCAGACACATTAGTTACTGCATAATAATATACTCAAAGAGAATACATAGATGGCCAACTGTGATTACATGTTCATTAATTCCTGTAGTGTAGTGAAAGAGCACATGTCCCAAACCACATTTTTACATTTACATTTAGCAGACGTAAACTGCAACAACACATAACAATGAACCCCTGCTACATTCTGTGTTTTAAAAAGTGTAACCTTGGGTACTAAGTTTTAACAATGCCTTAATTATGGCTTAATAATTCCTTAATAATGCCTAACAAAATGGTCCAAGCTGCTCCTGGAAAGAGCTGCTCAGAACCGTTTTCATTTTTTCTCTTCATTATTTGAGTCCAGTGCTACCAGGGTGCCAAGCAGACCGAGGGCCGGAGCCAGAGCCCTGCAGGCGCGTGTGTGCCAGGTTGGCAGAATCGGTGTCCAGACAGGCGGCAGACAGGACTGCAGGACAGTGAGATGAGGTCAGCCTTTAAAAGTTGCGCGGGGTGGCAGCTGCGGGGTGATGCGGTATGAATCTGCAGACTATAAGGAAATTATTGAAAGGCAATTTCTCACTGTTGTTTTACCGTTCAGTTGAGTGCAGCTGGATGGCGCGGTTTGTTAACGGTCGGTCGCCTAATTTCGAAAGCTTTCTCCTGTGTCACCCCCCACCCCACACCGCCGCACCCGCCCCCACCCCACCGCACCCGCCCCCACCCTTCGCCCCCACCCTTCGCCCCACGGTCGGTAATTTCAAAGTTAATTTGTCTTGTGCTCGTTATTAATATTGACTTCAGGTGGAAGCAATTTGCTGGCGGTGACAGGGAAGTGACTCGGCGCAAGATGAAGATTCGGAGCCTATACGTCTCCCCGTCGCTCACTTCACGCTGCTTTTCTTCTTCGCTTTCTCTTAGTCATTCTCTGTGTGTGTGTGTGTGTGTGTGTGTGTGTGTGAGGTTTCTTTGGTTTCTCTGGTGTTCTTGGCTGCATAATGACTCAGATCGTTGTGTATGGTTTGAATCCAGGACTGGGTGTGTGTAGGCAAACATGACGCAGGAATGACTTTGGGCGAGGAACTGCATCCGTATTCGGTTTATACGACGCCGTTCCATCACCGAATGTGTTTGACCCCCAAGAGGAAAATTAATTTCTTTACCTGGAAGCGGTGGAAGTCGGCCGGCTTGAAGTCGTTGGGGGAACAGCCGCACCAGTCCACAATGTGCTTGTACTGGCACTTACAGCCCAGCTTACGGTTCCAGTTGGTGATGCGCAGGTTGTTGTCCACCATGCTCTCACAGTGAGCGCTGTTCTCCAACACGGTATGGAAAAATGACTGAGGGTGAGAGACAGAGACAGAGAGACAGAGAGAGAGATACACAGCGAGAGAGATGAAATTAGACACGTTTGAATTGAATCTGTGAATTAGTTGTTTTGCTTGTCTGACATTCAGTGGGATAAAAGAATAGGACGCTTTACTTTGCATATACGGCATCACACAGAGTGAGTTTGTGCATGTATGCTTGTGTGGGTCTGTGTACGCTTGTGCTTGGTATGTGTGTGCGTGTGTGAGTGTGTGTGTGTGTGTGTGGTGTGTGCAGGTGTCTGCCTACCTCGGCAGGCAGCAGTGTGTAGGCATAGAAGCGCTTCATGCTGCTGACCAGGTCGTCCTTAGAGTTTATGACATACTCCACGAACATGCGGTTCAGCAGGAACCAGTCAGAGCCACCATCCACAGAAATGCCTTCTGGGATTTTACGGTCGCCCAGTCTCCACATGTGGGTGTCACATTCGAAGAACAGGCGATCCAGACCTTGCTTCCGGATAAACCTGGTGAGCATGGATGAGCAACACACGCACACGCGCACACGCACAAGCACACAAGCCCACACAGATACCCACAAGCATTTACAGTTACAATTATGATGATATATTTTACAATTGTTTACATTTTGCAAGTGATAATACATAATAAAACTTAAATAT
>JAOPHQ010002333.1:25000-118682 GCA_030340625.1 Merluccius polli
GTGCTGAGGTATGTGTGAGGCGCGTGCATGGTGGTGTAAGCGGTTGCGGATCAGCCTTTTTTCGGTGATTAGTTCAAATCAGCTTCTTAATTTTTTGTACATTTTTCATTTTGCCTAAATAAATCATGGGCAAAGGTTTTAGGTTTTCACTGATTCCAGGGCTGTGGTGCATTCCAACAGATTCCAACTCATACAATAGTATAACAATACAACACAACAAGAAATAGCATGCAACAGTTTTCAGTCTGCAATTTGTAGCCATCCCATTGTCTGGGTTTCAAAATACTGTTGCTTCTGTTCTACACAATGAAATATGGAGGCTACTTTCTATTATTAAGTCACTTGTTGTGTTACTCTTCTCTTTTCTCTTTATTCTTCTAAAGCAGAACAATATTTTGCCAGTATCTTTTCACAATATTTCTCCAATGACAATAATGACAATGGGACAATTGGGGGGTGCAGTAGGGGGTACCTATATATATATTTTAAATAAAACAAATAGCATTTGGGGTGCCCAACATAATTTCTAATTACAAAATACAAGAAAGATATTTAAGCAATATCCCACGAGAGGGAGTGCTGTTATACCGAATATCAGCACGGCTGTGATTCGGTCATAGGTACGAGGCCGTAGGCCGAGTGCATAAGATAAACACAGGTGTTTTTATACAGTTCTACAAGCGCCATTTATTAGTTGACAGTAATAAGCGACAACAAGTTATGATTTGTTTGCTTATTTAATCATTTATTTGGTTCCGCGTTACGTATTGCCAAGCAACACAAACATTTCCTGTTACCGCAGGCCAGCTTGTGTCAGTTATTACTAGAGCAGCTGTAAAGCGGAGGGATACGTGTGTAGTTAACAGTCCCAGTGCTGTTATACTGATCAGCACAGATGACTCGGTCGGAACTAACTGTTGTGTAATATATCTATTTTTTGCATGGCTGATTGCAGTGGCGCTAGTATACCAGCAGCAGCGCTGCGCAACTGCAGGATGCGTGTAGGGCAGGGGTCGGCAAGTAAGTTGGCCTTCGGGCCAGAACATAAATGGAGGCAAAAATCCATTGGACATTTTTAATTACACCTTTAGTTTAGTTTGTATTCTACACATGTTTGTAGGGTAAAGCCCAAAGCACACAACCTTGTCGGGACAGACGCAAAATGTTGCATGAATTTCCGTCAGGTTGGAGCGAGCGAAAGAAGCAATGATTCATGCTTTGCTCTTTTAAAACGATACGATTCTACAAATATGAGCCGGAATTCACGCTCCTGCCGAAACAGCTATTTGCGTTGTCGATTGTGCACGTTGAATTATTAAACAGATGAATTAAACCTGCTCGCAATAGCCTACCACTCCTCAGTACACTTAATACAAAACCTAATAAACGGACTCAAAAACAATTAAGTTCACATTAGCTCTACTAACCTCTTCACCAGCCACCGCGCTAGCAGATTCATTAGACCTCATTCAGAATTTATTTTGTAAGCACTGATTTCAGTTTGATGTTTGAGTTTCTCAAACTATGCTCCCTTTTCAACAAGGTATTGAGTTTAGGAAACAAAGAAATTGGCAGTCTAACGTCAAACTGAAATTGACTATATGTTACAAACTATATTTATACCTTATCTATGGGAAACCCATGATTCAATAGATTAATTTTTGTGACCGTGAGCAGGAACTAGCAGTGATACTGGATTGCAACACAGCAATCACAAGGGAAGTGGTTTTATGCTGCAAGCAGGTGGCCATTGCCTTATCTCATGTTAAAATGACAGAGGGTGTTCGTAATTATTGTATATCATGTCATGTGATCTTTAGTGGAACATATTATTTCCTGTTGACGGTACATTTTAATCTCAATAATAAGATAACTAACATATTGCACATTAAGAAAGAAAGTGTGTGAATCGCACACAATTACCTCTAGAAATTGTTGCGACAGCAGGGCACCACTGAGGGCCCTTTCCATAGTTTGAGGGATTTAAGTAACCAACCAAACGATACATAACATCCACAACCAGTTAAGTTCAGTTCATATTTAATTGTCCCGCAAGGGAAACTCACTTTGCAGCAGGGCATGATAGACATTACAAATATATACATATGGTATTTAGAAAATACTACAGTGAGGTACTGAAAAACCCACAGTCAATGCGGTCGAGTTATTTGAGTTGCTTTTTACTTGATATTGAACGCATTAGTGTTTGCCCATGTCTGTCATGGCTGCTGCGACAAGACGGGAGGCGCATACCCGTTTAGTTTCAGTTTCTTCTTATAGGCTTAGAATGAAAATATAATAAAGGCCGAGAATGAAAACACAATACATGTTATTTTTCAAGTCGGTGTCATTTTCGGACGACATATAACAAATTAGCATAACAAATGTTTTTATATATACATTTTTCACATTTCTGAAATGATCTGGGGGGATCAATAATATATCCGGTGGGCCAGCTGGCCCGCGGGCCGCTAGTTGCCGACCCCTGATGTAGGGGAAACACTGTTTGTGTTTAAGGATCTGATTGGAGGGTGGATCCTGCACCAATTACTGTCCATGCTGCTGTCCAAGTCAAGTTAAACTCAGTAAACACACATTTGCCCAGTTTGTATGTTTATGCAGCGGTTTCAAATGCACTAGCTAAGCAAAGATACAGAGGCAGGATTTACATATATCACCTCCTCTTGCCTGCATTTTCTCACCGTCTGTCCTAACTCCCTCTCTTTTTAACGTCATTTCTGCCTGCTTACGTTTCTCTCTCTCCCTCTCTCTCCCTCTCCCTCTCTCGCTCTCTCTCTCTCTCTCTCTCTCTCTCTCTCTCTCTCTCTCTCTCTCTCTCTCTCTCTCTCTCTCTCTCTCTCTCTCTCTCCATCAATCGTTTCATTTCCCAACAGATGGGGCTCTAAAACCTCCTCTGTCAGCCCCTTTTCTCAACCACATCTTCCAGATGCAAATGAGGGACTGGAGAGGAATAGTCTAGACACACACACACACACACACACACACACACACACACACATACAAACGCACACAAACACCTTTAATCATCCTGTGGTAGACAGACAACAGCGAGCCAGAGACACAGAGAGACAGAGGGATAAACAGACACACAGACAGAGGGATAAACACACACACACACACACACATATATATATAAAGACAGGTGGTAAGAGAGACAGAGGCAAGGGAAAAACAACAAGTCACCCACGCTGTACAAACACAGGTAACTGTGTGGGCACACACGCATTGACATGCATACAGATACGGACACACACAGATGCGCATAAACATGCCCACACATATGCACACATGCCAACACTAGCACACACACACACACACACACACACACACACACACACACACACACACACAACATCACATAAGCATGCATACACACAATCACGGGCACACACACACACACACACACACACACAAAACCAGAAGCACATGACATTTGCCTTCTCCACAATTGTTGCAGTTAGTGGCTAGTACTGTGGCTAGTGCTACCTGTGGCTAGTACAACATGTCTACATGCTACTGGTGCTACTGGTGGACTGGTTGACATCTGGCTGCAAAGAGCTGATAACTATTACCTTGGTGGTGGTGGTGGTGGTGGTGGCGATGGTGGTGGTGGTGGGGTGGATTTAACTTGCTACCGCAGCGCTACATCAAAAGGCCAGCAGAGCCTTTGGTCCCAGTAGGACTACAAGCCCAACAGGACTACAAACGACGTGTCACTAAAGGTTCACTTCCAATGGGCTATTTACTTTGCTTTGAGAGCATTTCCTCCATGACCTAGTGGCATTGAATTACCTTTTACAGGCTTGTTAAAAAGGAATGTGCTGGAGTGGGGAGACATGCCACTTGGACTGTACGGACCACAGCACGCGGGGGGGGGAAGTCGATAGGTATTGACCCAGGGCAATTAAGGTGTAATCAGTTCACCATGTTACCTATTCAATGGAAAGGAAAGCAAAAAAACTGATTTTTCATGGCGGGGGGGGGGGGGGGGGGGGGGGTAGACGTGAATGAGTGGAGAAAGGCAGATGATCTACTTCATTGTTCTGTTTGGTTTGAAGTGACTATTTATTTTGAAAGCTAACCATCGACTGTAGGGGCAGGGGTTACAGCATTGTGTGTAGAGTGTCAGTTGAGTGGGTGTCCAGGAGATGTGTTTAGTGTGTTCATCTTAAAGGCCAACACACGTAGTGGATGACAACAACAATGTTGAACAAGCGCATATACCGCCTCGGTGAAGAGCCATCGAAGAGTCATTTAGCGTTTACCAAAACAGAATGATCAAAACAGTTTTTGAGGCATCTCAGTAAGCAGCAGCTAGGGGTAGGGGCATCTTGCTCAGACTAGTAGGTGGACTTCAACCCAGAGGTTTCAACCCAGAACCAAACACCTTAACTACTACACTGCTGAATGTGTACAAATAAAGGTGTTTCATTAGCAACTGGGGGAGCGTGGCGTACCCTACGGGTTCCAGGGGGTACTTGTAAAGACTATAAGTACATTACCTCAAAGGAAAACATTTGTGGTTTGGTCTGGTTGATGAAGGGGTACTGGCCCAGGTGCTATTGGGGTACAAAACAGGTCGGGGAACACTGTTCTAAGGTACTTCTTGACCAGGTTACAACGCATTGACCTAGGAGATTTCTCGCTTTTCCCGCTCTTACCTGATGGGGTAGTCGGCAGCGCTGAGGTTGATGAAGAAGTCCCAGCTCCAGTCCCTCATGGCCAGCAGGTCAGCCATAGCTCGGAGGTACATGGTCAGCAGGCTGGCCCCTCCCCAGATGGTGGCCATTCGCCAGGTGGTCACCCTCACGTTGGGGTACTGGGCAGCCAGGGCCCGGACCTGCCTGTGGAGGTAGTTGGACCGCTGGTGTGCAAAGGGGTAGAGGAGGAGAAGGAGCTCAGATAAATCCAAAAGTTTTGTTGAATAATAGAATGAACAAAGATTTCTGCAAACTGTGCAAAAATGGTCTCATTCGCAAAAACACAAGAAGGTTCAGAAAGTCCTGGAACCCACATGTTACTTTTTGGATTGAGTTGTGATTGACTTTACCACAACTAACTTAAAGTAGGATTTGACCTCAGATTTGAGCCATTTTTTGGTTCTACTTCTGGGTACCGGTTCCCTGGTCACTCACCTGGTCCACATGAATGTAGTAAAAGTGGGAGACGTGGTAGATGGCTTTGAAGAGCCTCTGGAGCTGGCGGGAGGCACGGCCATGGACCACCAGGACAAAGGCTATCCTGACTGGCTTGGATGGGAAGGTTTCCACGGCGTCCTCGTCCCACTGGACATTTGCATTGGCTTTACCTGAATGACATGCAAACAAAAACAGAGGCAATGTTTACTCATCCATACAAGTCTGTCATACATTTCTCGCTACATCACAGTGCGGCCTAACGCTGGAAGAAAACAGCCCCTTCTGTGATCACTGCAGTTTAGGTATATTAAAGACCGTGTAAAGCAAATTCTGAGATTTGTTTCTAAACACCCCTCAGCCCCGCCCCTAACAACCAGAGCGCAGTTGCGTCACTGCTTGCGTAAAGCTCAATCGCGAGTTTGACAGTTATTAGTTTGACAGTTGAGGGAGGCTCCGCCCCCCGTGTGCAAATGGGCGTGGCTTTGCGCCTTCAGTGGACACGCCCCCAGCGTCTCAGAGCTGAGAATAATGCTTATTTTTTCACGATTTTGAATCCTAATTTTATATACTTGGCAAATTTTTTAATCATTCAAATGTGGCTGGGTGGTTAATAACACATTTTTCTATAGTGTGACAAATTCTAAAGAGATATTTACTTTTGGTCTACACAGACTTTAATCAATAATCATCAATAAAATAATCATGTAGTATCTAAGAGTATTGAAGAGCCAATATTGAAGTTTAAACTTTAGTATTATATTTAGCCTTCACAGTTCTACAAGGACAGTTCACTTTTATAAATCCTATAGTATGCATGTTGAATACAAAACCCCTTTTGGAGTTGAATGTGCTAAAAGCTTAATTTAAAAAAACCTGAGGAGACTTATCGAATTAAATTGAATTAAATTAAATGGAAAGTCTCCGCTAGATCATTTAAAAAAAACTCTTTAAAATAGCACACTTATCTAGACAGGAATCCTATAAGCTATTCCCTGAGGGTGGAGGACAACCTGACAATGGGACTCCACTCCTCCCAGGCAAAAATTCCCAAACCCTGGTCTTGGTTTTCACAATAATGACAACTACAAAAAAAGCAAGACAATACAATTACAGTCCTGCCAAGCTGAGCCACGACCAAATTAAACAATTCCACCTATCTCTAGAGAGCCACTGGAGCCCTCGCATGAAATCAATGCTGTCATTTTTAGACCACACTTCTCCATCATGTAGCCTAAATTACAAAAAAAAAAACACAGAATAACTTCAAATATTTTTCGCCGGCCATCCGTGCACAGCTAGTGTCTACTCCTTGCCAGACTGTATTTGCTGCCCTAAGGGCTGGCGGTTTTTTAACTTTAAATTTGGGTTCCTGGGGTCCCTTCAAAGCCTGGGAAAGCCATTGTGTGGCCGTGCTTTTTAAGTTGGATAAACACGGCTGGTTGTTTATACAGCCTGAGGTAATGCTCTGCCCGGAGAGCAGGCAGCACAGAATAATTATGTCAGCTTTGCTGCCTGTCTGGCCGTGAGGTCCTGTAATTACTTTGATTTAAGGGCTAGAGTCTAATGCATCTCAATTTGACCCACTGATAAACAAGGGTGTGGACAGAAGCCTCTGTGCCTATCATTCACCTTGGTTGCCTGCCCTCCCGGACTGTCAATCCTTCTAGAGTCATGGGCAAGCGTCCAACATAGCTTTATGTTGGAAGACACACTACACAGAATTTATGTCTTTTCACCTCCAGTTTTGTGGGTTGTACCTAAACCTAGTCAGTTGTTCTTACATCTGATTGGAATCAACACAAGCTCGTAAAAGACACCCCCCCCCCCCCCCCCCACACACACACACACACACAAGGAGCTATAACAGGAAATTGTTAAAGCTTCTTAGACCCTCTCGCACACATTCTTTTTTCCCTTTCTTTTACTTATCCTCTTCTGCTCGCTTCCTCTCATTCTGTGTCTCAGTCAGTGTATGTGTGTAACAGTGTTGAGGGGATCTGCTGTGGACCATATCAGATTGAAAAGTAATTGGTGGCCAGCTCAGAAGGGTCACTGGTTTGCTTTGCACACGGATAATTGGCCAGTCACTTCATAGAGCACTTTGAGACGTGTTGCTATCTTAGCTAGTTGAACTAATGAGCACCAATGTGTGTAAATGCGTATGTGCCAATGTTTTTGGTGTGGGTGTGTATGTGTTCAGGAAGGTTTGTGGGAACGAGCTGGGCCAAAAATATGGCCAATAATAATGATCACGATTATTTTGACCAAATGCCTCGATAGCGATTCCGCACAATTATTTGGCCCGGAAAAAAAACAAACAGTAAAATAGTGTAAAAATAGTGAACATTATAGTTACTATATAAATATAAACGCAGCTTTGTTTAGCATCCAGTGCTTCACAGTTGAATTAATTCACTTACGTGCACTCGAGCGAAGTCATGCTCTGCAGAAGGACAACATGCTGTACAACAAAATAGTGCCGGCTTTCCTACACGCAAAATAATCATCAGAGTAATTGACATTTGAAAATGTATAATGTGGTATTAAAAATGACAATGACTGCGTTGAATTCGGTTAGTACCGTCTATTAACATCGTCCTATTTCGCAGTGCACTTCACTCCTGGTATACCTCTATCCTAAATTCAACTTATATTAATTACAACAAAGCCCCCAAACTTTTCCTGCATAGTCAAAGACTTTCGTACCTCTTCCCACCCTTTATTTAATACGATTTCTATTCTATACTGCTAAGATAATACTAACTCCTATGGAGTGCCAGACTTCAAATTCCTGAAGTGTCTGAAGGAAGTCAGTGGGAGGTCGTTTTGCTCGAGCCACACAGGGTGGAAGTCCATTTTTGGCACCCAGTAGCACTGCTGAACTAATCAACCAATATAAGACAAGTTAGCCTATGTAAGCAGATAGAGAATGCTCATCCTATATTCGACGCGGCTAATAGTGCAGCTAACACAAATGCTAATCTAGTCAAGGGCCCAAGGCTAGAATACAGATCAAATTAAATTTGCCAATTTTCTGCTAACAACGTTAGGCCTTGAATTCAGGACAGAGAGATGCGGAGCAAAGTGGTGGGTATGCTAGAGATGGAGAGACAGAGAGGAAGAAGAGGGAGAGAGAGAGACAGAGGGAGCGACAGCAAGATAATACATTGGCAGGCAGCAGGCAGGCAGGCATACAGGGAGAGAAAAAAAGTGATTTAATTTAGCTGTCATGTTGTTATAGCCCAGTCACCAGGGGAAAGACCTTTTCAATTTCTTTGTCTCTTTTGATCAAACTGTCACTTTGAGAGGCTTGGTGAGTCACCCTGTGAGATGACAGGATCTTAGACAAAGACAAATAGTACTTTTGCACTTTGGGGAACAGGGTTGTAGAAACGTGGCTTCTAAAGTTGTAGTAAAATTGACTGTGTGCTGTGGAGGTACCAGAACGTACCCTAATACCAGATGTCCCCCCTCCCCAACTCATTCTACACTTTATGGGTGTGTGTATGTGCGTGCATGCATGTGTATGTGGGTGTGTGTGTGTGTGTGTGTGCGCATATGTGCACATGTGCCCGTGTGTGAAAGTATGTGTCACATATTTGGTGTGTGTGACGTTTCTCTAAACATGATTTCTGATGCATGCTGCTTACACACTTTGAGTTGGTGGAACTAATGTGGTTTAAACGCATGCCAAATGTTGTCAAACAGTATACTCAACTAATTAGCTAAGCTCAGCTAAGCACATTTTTGTGATATTGTATGCCATTTATATTGTGATATTTTATGACCACTTAGATTTGTTTTATTTACTAACAATATACAATTATTGTTAGCTTTAATATGAACTCGGTGTACCGATATTATACATCGATCCGGGTCTTTTGAGTAGAATACAAAGTGAAGATATTTTCCAAATGACACGAAACAGATGAACTCACCCTCTAGGGGGCAGTAGCGAGTGACCTTATCCGGCATCAACTGGCCCTGCTTGTGCCTGCAGTACACCTCGGCGATCTGCTGCCGGCACTCTTTGCTCTTGGCCCTGGACAGCGCCGAGATGGCTTCCTTCCCACCGATGTCGCACTTGGGCGGCTGGTCGTAGGTGACCTCCATAGGGGCGGCCGCGGCCTGCTTCCGGCTGGGGTGCAGGTGCCTGTGCTGGGACTGGGGCTGCTGCGAGGCCCAGCGCTGCTTCTGGAGGTCGGTCAGGGTGTCGTTACCCGCCGTCGCCACGGGCAGAACCTCGTTGGAGCTGCGACCCAGGCTGGGCACTTGTTCCCTCCAGACCTGCTGCTGCTGCTGCTGCTGGAGGTGGTGGAGTTGAGAGCGAGCCTTCTCCCCCTGGAGGTGCTGCTCATGTTCCTGCTGCTGCTGCTGCTGCTGCTTACTGCTAGCGCCCCCGACTGTCTGCCGCTGGGACTGCGAGCGGGCACCAAAGTTGCTATTGTCTATGTTCTCAAAGTCTTTGGGCACCGAGTTCTCATTGTTGCTGTCAACTCTTGTTTTCTCCTTGGGTCGGTGGGAGTAATAGCCGTCCTGTAGGAAATAACAGACACAAAAAAAAGAAAAGGTTAGGGCAGGAAGACACTGGTGGAGAGGGGGAGAGAAGGATGGTGTGTGTGTGTGTGTGTGTGTGTGTGTGTGTGGGGGGGGGGGGGGGGGGCGGACGGAAAGGGTGGCTGACAAACAAGGAGAAGGCGAGATCATGGCCAGGGGTGAGTGGCACGTGCCGTGCATATCGAATGTCGGATTAACAATTGATGCAGGCGACGAGCGAGTGGAGGGGACGGCAACAGGAGGCAACCTGGCTCCCAGAGTCCGGGGCCCGGGCACCGGGGCTCTGCCGCTCCATGCCGTTATCAGATTAGCTCTGCTTTCAATTAACTGGACCCTCAAACAGGCCCGCCACTCTGTAAACAGATTACCACGGACGGATAAAGGACCCCAATCCACCGTGAACTGTGTGTGTGTATGTGTGTGTGTGTGTGTGGGGGCTTTTTGTTTGGGTTTTCATTGAAGCGACAGAAAGATGTGGTGGAATTACAGCCGTGTGTTACAAAGGGTGACCGGAAGGGTTGTGTATGCATGTAAAATAGTTTGTGTGTATGTGTGTGTTGTGTTCATGTAGATGTGCGTACAACGCAACGTACATTTTTCCCCACAATAATTGGCTGAAAAGGAGGAAAAGGCTAATGCTTAGATTAAGTAAATTGTAGGGAGAAGGATATTGATATGACACAGGAGTAGTCTAATTGCTCTTTGGAATTGCTTGGACACACACACACACACACACACATACACGTACACACACACGTTTGGTTGTATCAATCAGAGAGAGCTTAGATATACAAAAGTGGGAGACAGTTAGGGTAGACCGAGATAAAGAGAATGAGAGGGAGGGAGGGAGAGAGAGACAGAGATAGCGAGAGAGAGCGAGAGCTAACATAGGTAAGAATAGGGAGGGAGGATGAGGAGTTTCGTAAGGAGGAAATGTGCAAGGTTACCTTGGTGTGCTTAGACACACATATGTTTAGAAGATCACATGGGAGACATACCTTAGAAGTAATTACCATAAGAACAACAAGCTGCACGTGTGTCATGTGTGAGAGAACGAGGGAGAGAGAGAGAGAGAGAGAGAGAGAGAGAGGGAGAGAGAGAGAGAGAGAGAGAGAGCGAGAGAGAGATCGACACTAGGCACTAGCTAGCAGGCGTAAGGACCAGAGAGAGAGAGAGAGAGAGTAGAAAGCAAGTTGTAGGAGGGTTGCTATTGTAAGCCTGTCTCAGCGTGGAAACATCTTTCCGCCCCCTGGAGCCAGGCCTGTTATCAGGCCATCAGCCCATCCTCTCTGCCTGGTCTCCTGCACCGGCAGCTGCAGAGCTGGGCGGCGGGGCATGATGACGTGATGTGTTAGAAGTAAAGCCTCTATTGATCATACATTTGACCTGACAATGATTAACTGGCGCCCTCTTTTTTTTTTTTTTTTTACAAAATAGTCCTGAAATGATTAAAGATCTATGAACTTAGTGGCTGTTGGCTATGTTCCCTGCATGGTGTCTCTGCAGTTTATGAAGTGAATCAGGTAACCCAAAGTAAAGTGTGTATAGTATACTGCAATAATTGTCCCAAATTGTAGAAATGTTTATTCTAAGTGGGGGGGGGGGGGGGGGGGGGGGGGTGCTGACAAACTACATTTTCTTCAGTGTGCTCTGAAAGAAGCCATGTGTTGAAACGGTCCTGAAGAAGATGCTCTACTTGTGTACTTGAGATAACAGCTTAGTCTACACTACAATGTTGAGACAGCGGGAGAGTCTGTTTAAGTGAAGAGGTAAACAGCTTATTTTGAAAAACAACAACTATGCAAATATCTGTCGCCTGGATCAATAGGTTTCATCCCAGACTTTAAAGTGATATTTGAAATAATAAGAAGCATGCTTTAGATTTTAGCTGGGACTTGATTCTCACACATCAATGTCATTTGTCTTTATGGTTACTGCTCTTCACTTCACACACACACACACGCACACACACCCACACCCACACACACACACACATTTGTCTTTCTTTGCTAAAAAAAACTCTTTTTCTCACTCCGTTTAGCTCTACTATTTTCAAGCTTCCCCCCGGTGTTTGTCTTTCTACAAACGCCACAATTCACCACCTGTTCTTCCATCATCTGTTTCTCTCCTTCTCACCTCTACCCATCTCCCCTCTCTCTCTCCCCCTCTCCCCCTCTCCCTCTCTCTCTCTCTCTCTCTCTCTCTCTCTCATGTCTTCGTTTTCTTTCTTACCTCTGCCTTTATATACTCTGTATTTACTTTGTGCGGCTGTGCTTCATCACCCTACCAGTTTAAATACTACTAGAATAGCATGAATGGCTAAACAGGCTAATCCTACACGTAGCAGCTGCTAGGCTATACAGACCACCCAATAAAAGGAGGAGGAGAAGAAAGAGGAGAAAATGGTGTTTTCTCAGAAGGAACTCTTTCAAGGAGCTAATCCATGCAACGCTCATCAGAGGTGGTGTGCGGAGGTAGAACGGCACATTGAAGACATCTGCGTGCGTGTGCGTGTTTGCAGTTGTGCGTGTCGTGCATGTCGTGTGTGTTTTCAGAGAGAAAGAGAGAGGGAGAGAGAGAGACGAAGAGAAAGCGTCTCTCCCAGTAATTGTGCATGTGTTTGCCACAGTGTGGTTACGCTACACTGCATGCAAGTGTGAAAAACGGTAAAATATTGCCCCGGGGGACAGAAGATACCCTGCTTTGAGATGTGAGAGTGATGGGGAAAAGACGTCGACTGATATCCGAGAAAAAGACTGTAGACAGATAAAGCACAGACACAGACACACACACACACACACACACCAAACATTACACATGCAATAACACCACTGCTGGGCTAAGCCAGAGCCAGCCATACTGGGCTTGCTGAAGGCCAGGCCTCCTAAAACAACTGCCTGATAATCTAGTGTAGGGTGTCAAGCGATGAAGACTTGAAAGAGGATGGAGATTTTGAAGGTCAAAAAAAAAAAAAAAAAAAAAAAAAACGCTGCAAAAACCGGGGCCAAATCTGTCCCTCAAGTGTAAAACCATCTCCGGGAGGTGCCACCGCCTAAGCTGTCGGCGAGGAAAATCCGTCCTACAAACAATTCTCACTGCCTCAGCCCCTCCTCCTTCCACCACACCCCACACACATGTGTGTGTGTGTGTGTGTGTGTGTGTGTGTGTGTGTGTGTGGAAAAGACTTCAATACCTCCTCAAATCCCAGCGCCTGTAGGCAGCCTCTGTGGGGGCTGAGCCAGGGGATCTGAACAGGAAACGGTGGGCCATGGAATTAATAGCGGTGGAGGCCGTCCGCGATATGAGCGAGCTCCTGTGGAGACCGCGGGGCAGGGGGGGGGGGGGGGGGGGGGGGGGGGGCATGGCGGGGAGGGGGGGGGGCGGCGGGCCTGGCTGCATTCTGTCATTTGATCTCTGGAGGGGATGTGTGTTTTCTTCGGCAGGGGAGCGGCACACTTGCTGTGCATTCAAATCAACACACCTTATCGCGTGCACACACGCACACACACACACACACGCTCTCACACACACACGCACACACACACACACACGCTCTCACACACACACACACACACGCACACACACACATGCTCTCTCACACACACAGACACAGACACACTCATGCACACACACAAAAGAGAGAGAGAGAGAGAGAGGGGACGACGGAAGAGAGAGAGAGAGAGAGAGAGTCAACTTTGGAGTCATCCATCACTAGCAGGTGTAGAGTGTGGCCTGTGGGCCTGGAGGTTGCAGCCCCCTGGGAAGGCTTTTTAGTTCATTCCTCATGCCCAGCAGCCCAACCCTTTCCACATTTTCTCATTTCCTCAGCCATGGGTGGAAATATTTCACCTGTCTGTCCCCCCCCCCCCCCCCGGCCCCCCCCCCTCCCAACATCCCCCTCCCTTATCTCTCTGATAGAGAAAAACACACACCTCTTTTTCAATACCTGTCTAGCTTTACTCACCTCCACATCCCCCCCCCCCCCCCCCCCCCCCTGCCCTTCCTCCTCCTCCTATCACCCGCCCTATTATCCCTTCCTCTGGGGACGAGAACTGCTCATCCCCCCCCCAGCATCACCACCACCATCGCCGCCATGCCCCCCTGCTCTCCTACCTAATGCCATCATTTACCACGGTAGTCCCAAGGTGAATGTAAGCCAAAACATAGGCACATAGTTCCCGCCTTCAGCTTCCCCCGCTACCGCCCCCGCCGCCCCCCCTTCAGCTCCACCCTCACAGAGGGGACCCCTGGGGCCAAGCGTGGATAAACCCCCGCATGTGCCACTGATACGGACCACTGTGTAGTCACTCTGAGAGCTGGCGGTGAATACACGGTGCATGCACTGACAATGACACACACACGGGAATTCACGCAGGCACACACATACACACACACAAGGGCACACATTGTGAGGTTCATGTTGTTGCTTATTGGCATTACGATTGGTTTTCACATTGTATTTTGTTATGCTTTTTGCCTTGATATTGCTTGAATCGATGTGCCATTAATTGTTCACTAAAAGTAAAAGCGGATGTAGAAGAAAACATTTTGTATTCAAAATCCCAAAAGCCTTTCAGCCTGGGTCTCACGAGGTCCACCTTGTGGTGTCAGAGTGGTCCACTTGGCATCAAAGCAGCTTGCATAAATGGATTACCATTTACCAACACACACACACACACACACACTCCCCCCCACACACACACACACACACACCCACACACACACACACACACATACACGTTGGGGGTGAGGGGGTTGAAACAACACACGCAGCTCAGTGGTCCCTCAAATGGACAAATTCTCATGGACTAATCATGTACTGTAACGTACTAATGTATGTTTACGTCTAAACTTATAGACCCTAGAAAATGTAAACCCCAAACAAATGTCTTCATTATTTGTCGGACACTAAACCATTATGTTTTCCTCATTTAAGTTGTTGGCCTGCGTAGAAATGTTTTGTAAAATATGAAATAAAGCGACAGCAGTTTGTCGTAATCATTATATCCCCTCAAATCATTACGACTGCTATAATTCACTTAATAAACCGAATACAGGCTCCCTACATGTACGGGCATATCAATGCATAGTATAACGGCACAGTTCCTCATTTACATATCAGATTGACTGTAAATGACGCCTGACGACGAATCGCATATAGCATGAGTGTGCCGCGCGCGACACAAAAGGGATGTTAAAGCCCGTCCTTTTTTTCCATGAGGCTATGAGAAGATACAGTCCTTATATACTGGCCTCTTTTATTTCCCTTGAATCAAAGCCCTGGAACCGTAACATGTCTGGCTCTGAAAAGGCCACCGCACATGATCCCAGGACCGTATCTCACAGAAGAAGCCTGAAAGACCCCCCCCACCCCCCTCCCCTCCTACCACCACCGCCGCCACCACCACCGCCGCCACATGCCTCCATGTCCATGGCAGTATAGTCGTGCAATGACACCCCTATTTAATCAATTGTGAGTTGTGAAATGTTGCACAAGAGACCCCTCTTCTTTGTACTTGACAGTGATAGAACTGCAGAGCCCTGGATCCATTCACCACGGCGATGGGAAAAAAATGGGGGGGTGTGGGGGGGGCATGGTGTGGGTATATGTGTGTTGGGGGGGGGGGGGGGAGGGGGCGGGTTGTGTGTGTGACTGTGATGAAAGACGTCTCCCGATGACATCATAGTCCCCCCCCCCCCCCGCGCGCGCGCGCCCCCGGCTCAATGGGCGCCACTGCTGAGGTCTTTTCTTTTGGAGTCGGACTCACACACACACACGCACACAGACACACACACACACACCTCCTATAGATCAGTGTGTGTGTGTGTGTGTGTGTGCGCGCGCGCGCGCGCGTGTGTGTGTGTGTGAGCGGAGGGGGGTCTCCATACAGGAATCCAGGGAGGCCCCTGAAACACAATAAAAACTGTGAGGGCGAGAGGGGAGAGAAGGGGGAGACGGAGAGAGAAAGACAGAGAGAAAGAGAAAGAAAGAGGAGGGGAGAGAAAGAGAGAGAGAGAAAGAAGAGTGCGAAAAAGAGAGGGAGAGAGAAAGAGAAAGAGGGAGAGAGAGAAACAGGGTGCAGTGTTTCCCTACATGCTTCCATCTGTTTTTATTGTTGTACCATTTTGATATATATTGTTATACCACTAAAACCGCGACTGCGCACATCAACATAGTGCGCCACCTCACACACACCTCAGCACCGCTGCTGGAAAGAATTGTAGGGGAAACAATGGGGTGAGAGAGAGAAAGAGAAAGAGGGAGAGAGAGAGAGAGAGAGAAAGAGGGGGTGAGAGAACGAAAGAGTGAGAGAGAGAGAGAGCAAGAGAGAGAGAGAGAGGTAAAGTCCTGACTAAACAGGCAAGGGGCTGTTCTCTAAACATGGACCAGCCCCCACCCCCTCCCTCCCCCTCTCCCCCCTCCGCTGGCTAAACATGCTGGTGGGTACAACCTGTGTGTGTGTGTGTGTGTGTGTGTGTGTGTGTGTGTGTGTGTGTGTGTGCGTGCGTGCGTGTGTGTGAGGTTCGGGTGGGTTAGGGGCTGGGGGAGAGGCAGGGAGGGACAGAGGGGACATAGTTAGGATTCTAGGACAGTGTGTGACATAGCTGTGACGAGGCCCGAGCCCAGAGTGGCCCTGATGACACGTAGGGGTCGTAGGGCATGGGCTTCGCTCATGGCTGTGGTGGTGTCATGGCAACAGGGTAACGGACAGGCGGAAAGGGGCCATGCTAGGTCCACTCCACCCATAGACTATGGCCCATCCATAACGGACACGCTAGCACCTGATTGCTTGTATGCTGAATTACCAGTTTGTGTGTGTGTGTGTGTATGTGTGTGTGCGTGTGTAAAAAGGTTGCAATCACGTTGGAAATGTATATTTTATTCCTTATAATTGTTCCCCTCAACAGGAGCAGAAACATGCATTGACTGGTACTTTTTGTATATCTCAAAGGCAGGATATGTTTATGACTGATTCAAACAACTTTAACACGAATAGTATGTTACTTAACACACTATTTGAAGTGTAAAAAAATATAGCTGGCCAATATTAGTATTATTATTCAGGGGGTGTAGCTAACTAATGTACCTTGGTCACACAGGTGCCCTCTCTGTTTGTATTCAATGCTATTCAGTGTAGCATGAAATGCCATTAAAAAGGCTTTTAGAGTGGCCCATCTGTTGTGTTTACATTCAGTGCACTCTGTATGCCAAACACTATGCAGCGTTTGTCTAGTAATATAATTTTCCGAACCATTATAAATGAATTCATTTCAAAGTCACACCATGCACTGCCATACTCAACACATTCAAACAAACAAATTACCTCCTTTTTTAAAACAACTGCGGTGGGTGTAAAGTGTGCTTGGTCACCCAGTGTACAATATAATACTAAAATACTAAAATACAATAAAAAGACACGTTCTGCTTTGTCATTCTACAGAAATGCGCCGGGAAGATTTCTATATGGGAAGATAAGTCGACTGAGTAGCGTCAGAGAGTCGCCAAGATAACAATCAGAAAATGGGGCAGAAGCGGGAACTAAGAGCGAGAATAGCTTTCCTGCGTGTGATGGGAACCCTAACCGGTCCCAGTGATCCTGGGCACACGCCAACACAGGGACGGTAATAAGGATGAAGCTGCGGCATGTCAAAACATGTAGATACAGGGGAAATGCAGACGTTGTGTATTCTAAATATTCAAAGATTTTTCAGAAAATATAATAAATGACGTATCGATGACACACACACACACACACACACACATCTCAAAAGGTTTACTTAATTAAATGATTTATTAAATGACCTATGGTTCCTTCTGTAATTACCCAGCTACCAGCTATTACCCATTGCCACCCCACTTACACACACGCACACACACACGCACGCACACACACACACACGCGCACACACACACACACACACACACACACACACACACACACACACACACACACACACACACACACACACACACACACACACACACACACACACACACACACACACACACACACACACACACACACTTCCTCCATCAGGTTCTACCAGGAATCTTAATCCCAGGCGGGGCTCTTTTAACAACCACAGGTCACATGACCATGTTTAACTGTTGCAGATAAGGAAAGATAATGCATTCAAAGCATTGCCAATGGGGGGAAAATAGAACAGTTCCGGTCTCCTATGTCCAACAAATGATGCGAAGCTGGTCTCAGTAAATGTAATATATCTTAACACAATCACAACAAAATGCCATGTCCGTCCATTAATTAACTTGAGTATTTCAATAGGATCTACAATGTCCAATGTCACTTGTCACATTTGAAGTTTGCAAATTAATATGTCATAAGACAAGAGCATGGGGTCTCATATCTCCTGCCAACAACGGCAAAGACGCATAAACCACACACACACACCAGCCAGGCTTTGATGACCAACAAACAGTCTCGTCTGCCCGTTGTTGCCTTTTAACTACTAATCCCACCACACAATGTCAGACAACCTCTCCCCGAGACCACTGAAGCTTTTCAACTCACAACTTCAAAAGTCATTCACTGTAAAAAAAAACAAAAAAAAAACCTGCTAGACCGAACCCCACCCCGAGTAACGAGCTGTAACGTGACCCGGACAAATTACAACGTTCACCTCTTGCCTTCTCCTTCTGCTTTATACCCCTACCTACACACACACACACACACACACACACACACACACACACACACACACACACACACACACACACACACACACACACACACACACACACACACACACACACACACACACACACACACACACACACCAGAACCTGTCCTAGTTCCCCTCAAAGCCAACAAAATCCAACACTTTGAAGGTACCACACATCAACATGTTTGCCTTTCATTTCCTCCCCAGCAGGTGTGTAGTCGCGGTGCACAGGTCTGCCCCAGCCTTGTCTCCAAACATGGACACCGGTAGGAGCTTTAGTGAGCAAGTAGACAGATCCTCATTGGCTGATGGCCTTAAAGTTTGACTGAGGAGACAGGATATGAAAGAAAGCCCTCAGACACCACTCACAGTCACAACTGAAGTAGTGTGTGTGTGTGTGTGTGTGTGTGTGTGTGTGTGTGTATTTGGATAACTAACTACAGTCTGGTCACAGACCTGCCACAGAAGAACTGGTGGTAGCATCATATGGGATTTAAATGAACAACGCAATTTCCTTGTTCCTTTTCCTCCACTTAAAAAAAAAAAAAAAACATGGGACAAGCGATTACACGCGTTCACTGCTGGATAGATGGGAGTTTTAATCCAATGAATGGACCAAAACACAGCCAGACATAACAACCAGATAGATGAATGCACTACTGCACGCAATTATGCCAAGACATGAAAAGGAAAAAAAAAAGAAACACAAAATGATGGAAGATGTAATTAAGATTGTTCAAATTCTGAAGTCATTTTCATGAGTGGTAATACAAACAACCAACAAACAACAAGTATTTTCGAACACACAAGTGCATCTGTATCTCTCTTCTCAGCGCCTCCTCCACTCCAGTCTGCTGGTCTTACATGGGGTGCACACAGCGACCATATGCTAAGAAATGTTTGTGTGATTTGTAAATCATTTAGTCTTGTAATAGAGAGAGCATGTGGTGCGCCCCCGTCGGCTCCCTCCGGATTAAAAGCCCGGGTTGAGTAATAAAGGATTGGAGCTGTGATTTCAACACTGCTTAATTATGTTTTAAATTATGCGCGCGTGCACGTGTGGAGGTTTTGTCCGTGCGCTTGTCTGTGACTGTGTGTGAGACGCTGCGCATGCAGAGTCGCAGACAAATAAATTGTTGCTGGATATTTACTTGAGAACAAGTGTGTGTGTCTGTGTGTGTGTGTGATTCTCAATAGGAGCTGGTGCCAAAGCTTGGCTGATAGGCTAATTAAGCTCACTGCAGGGAATAAGCATTCCTGCTCCTCCTGCCATTTGTCACACCTTGCACGGAAGTGTCACTCAATCACGTCTCCTACGTGCAAATACACACACACACACACAAACTATAGAGGAGAAGACACAGGGGGAAGTGCTGAGGTGACAGCAATACACAGAGGAAGTAAAATGAGTAATGTTATAAAAGGATGAGAGAGAGATGCAGAGCAAAACCAGGAAAAAAGGTATATATCAAGATTACTGAGAGGCCTGTGTGAAATGAGATAGAGCATAGTGGGGAGAGAGGAGGTGTTGGGGGTGGGGGTGTTGAGCCTGGGCATCCAGAGAGAAGCAGAAGAAAGAGGAGCGTTTAAGGGAAGCATGGGGCACATTGTGTTGCTGTCAGTCACAATGGCCCCACTCTCACAGCCGTAGCCTTAGCGATGCCGCATCTGTATTTTGACCTTTTTTTTTACATCCTTTTTTTTTTAAACCAATCGCTGAAATGCATGCCTGCCACATTGTGTTAATTCTGTGGATCACTTCAAAGGGAGCCGGGAATCAAAGATCTCACATTTAAACTGGCACACTGAAAAAAGGAGCTCAGCGAAAACTTATTTTCTTTTCCTTTTTCATCCTCGCGCGTTTGAGTCTTCTTAGCCGTCTCTTGTCAGCGTGTCACTTAGTCGCCCTTAACTAACGGCAATCTCTGGGCCATCTGTTCCTCCTCCTCCTCCTCTGTTCCTCCTACGGCTCGCTCTTTTTTGCTTTTGTTGACAATCAGCTCGCCGCCATCTCTGCTACATGTTTCATGACACCCTACATGCGGTCCAACAGCGTGTAGTACGGGCTTTCCTAACACCGCAAAACAGGTCGGCCATCTTATAAAAATACAGAGCCCGCGAGGGGTGTGTGTGTGTGTGTGTGTGACAGGAAGCGCTGCTGGAAAGCAATGAGGAAGTGATGCCAGGTAATGAGGGAATTGGTTTACCAGGTGTACCGCTACGGTAGTACTGCAGGTAATATACATGGAACCTGGTAAACCAGAATGATGTCATTAAAATAAATGAGTGAAGAGTCGGTTAAGAGCTGCTCCACGTCTGCCTCCCTCCCTCTCCCTCTGTTGATTTCACACGCGCTTTTTATTTTTAATGCTTAATTAAGTCATTCTTTCCACAGAAAGCGCGTGCAGAATCAACAGATGCGTGAGATAGACTCCGGCGTTGTCCACTCTCCTGTTATCGCCGACCCATAAAACGGCTTGTTATTTACATAAAGGTACGCGTAGATACCGTGTGTGTAATCATCGCCATTAGGACAACACAAAGCCACTATAATGTTACTCGGAGCACGGCCAATTTTCAATATGGCGGCCATAATAGAAAAAAACAAAAATTAAAGAAATAAGCGAGGAGATAGTTGGGCCTGTCTGTGTTGCCTAATCTCCACTCCTCCGGCGAAGCCTAGCTGACATTTCCTAATTTATTCCTTTCAGGATTCTAACATTTTAATTAGGCCACTCCAAATCCCCTCCCACACTACAGCTTTTAAAAAAAAATAATTTAACTTTAAAAATATTTGTCATGTTTCGCTCGCACTCTTCCACTCTCTTCCTCAGTCTGTCCCTGTTTCCTCATCGTGATCCGGCATTAAACCGTGCCCAGACAGCCAGCACCTCTCAAGCATCGCTTTCACTCAATCATTTTAATGACAATTACGTGATCAGATTCGTCAGATCGGGGAAAGAAACGCAGACCTTTAGACCACGGATATAATGAGCAATGACCACCTGGCGGTTTTGTCGGGCTTGTTGGATCCCAGCGTGAGCAAAAATCGGATTCGCGAGCACGCTGAAACGCACCAACAGGTCCAGAATCCGGATGGTTCTGGACCTGTTGGTGCGTTTCGGCATGCTTGGATGATAGATGTCGCATTGAACCGACTACCGGCTTTTAAATCCATTTGTTAAAACAATTGTTATACCAACAACAAATGAAGTCCCCCCTGAAAACTTAAAGAAAACCCAGCTCTGTTTTTGTTTTCATTTCTAGGGGGCTTCTAGAAATGGCTATGTTAGTCTTCATAAAATGGCTGTACGAAGTGTGTGTGTGTGTGTGCATGCAAACATGTCTTTTTCGCAATAAGACAGGGAGGATATTTAGCCCATAAGAACGCTCCACAACTTTCCGTGCCTGCTGGCGTAGGTGTACAATGTTTGGAGAGAACAAAAAATGGCTGTTTTCTAGCAAAGCGTCTGACGAGGCAAAATCTTTTACACGTTTTCCATTAGCACAGCAGGACATTCACTAGGGCTTAAGTACTTGGCTACAGGGGCGCTTGCCGAGATCCTATGTAGTAGCCAGGGCCCGTCTGGATGCAATCGCTTGTTTACGAGAGTTGAAATTCACCGTTGGGAGCTGAGGCTCAGTGGAGTGAATTAGTTTTTAAACGTAGTAAGAGGAGCCCTCATTGCAGTATTGATTTGTGCTAGCTTTGGTTATGAATCTCCTCCAAAAGAACTCAATTGATTATGAGACTCAGATTTAGATAAACATGGCGAGTTGCTGTAACAAATTCTTCAACAATGAGAGCCAGGTGATGTTTCCCATCCTTAGATAAAGTGGTCAACAGCTAAATATAAAGACCCGAGGGCTGCGATTTCACAATGAAAAACATAAAGAAAGGGATCCAAAAAAAACCATTTATCAAAGAAGTACTGTTCGCTAGTTCCTCCGATCAAACACATTTGAAGTTCCCCTATTAGGTACTTGTCGATGGACACAAACAACAAAGAAGAACGAAAAAAGATCCGAAGGGAACGGGAAGCTCGGGTGATTTATCGGCGAGTATTAGTGAACATGAGTACACTGCGTATTTCCTTTCTTCGCCCCATCTGTCTGCTCTTCCTGTGTACGTTGACTTGGCGGCCGCCAGGAAGAAAGCGGTGTCCTTCACACCTGCTTACAAAACACATATTCCTCAGATGCACTTCATGAATAGGCAGAGTCACACACGGACGCATACACATACACACCCCAACACCACTCACTTCCTCATATCAGTCATATTCATTAGTCTGTGTGCCTTCAATCCATCATTATTTCTACCGTTACCCTATGGTTAGTACGCCTTCCTCTCATCCTCTCTGAGACAAGAGTCTCTCTCTCTCTCTCGTCTCTAAGGTCCTCTATGGGAAAGGCAGGCAAATCCACCATGGACCCGGTCTTCTCCCGATCAGACTTTCCTACCACAATGCGGGCGCGTTGCCAAGCCATTCATACTGCCACGCTAGCCCGGGCATCCGTGCATGAGCTAGCCGCTGCTGCTGATCCCATCCACAGTGAATCCCGGCTAGGCTAGGCTCAAAGCCTGCTAATCCACAAGGAGCTGGGCCAAGTCGGTACCGTCTGCGGCAACGCGACCGCAGAGGAAGGTTAGCTAGTCGCAGGGCCTCCAAGTCCGCTGCGACCGTGGCTGAGGAGGCCGGCGGGGCTCGACATATGTAGCATTGAGCGCCGTTGCTTGTATGTGTCATTGTGAAGCTATTCGTTCCGCCGTCTTGTTTGAATGTTGACACAGTGACACGTTTAGCGGTTCTGGCTACACTAGTGCACTGTGTGGCAAATGTTGGCCGGGGCTGGGGGGAGCCCACTCGCTCCATCTAAGAGGAAACTGTTAAAGAGCTCAATAGAGGAGCCTCTGTGTGTGAGGTGGAGTGTGTGCATTTATTTAGTGTGTGTGTGTGTGTATGTGTGTGTCTCTGTGGATTTATTTGTGTGTGTGTGTGTGTGTGTGTGTGTGTGTGGTAAGAAAGAGTACCTTTCTTAGGGTGACTGGGGGGATGGGTTCAATAAGTTCAGTAAGTGTTAGTGGTGAGTGTGAATAGTCATAGTGAGTGTCCATAGGGGCAGGATAGTCCAGTTTTTGACGTTTTTGACTCCCAGCCAAAATGTTGTCGGTTCTAAGCTACAAGGACGTGGACATCCTTGAGCAAACCCCCCACCAGCTACTTAATGACACGTATCTAAAATACACCGCATGTCGCGTCGGATGAAAACATCTCCTAAATAAATATAGCAAACAGCAGTAAATAGTAATATTGAGCGTGATTATTAATCATGTTTCATGTCTCTTTGTGTTTTTGGATGATATCTGAGAGTAATATAGTGTATCATCACTACCGCAAATGTAAGAATAAAACGTTGCGTTTCCACCCAAAGTACCTGTAGTTTTGCTTTTTGAGTTATGAAAATAGCATTGTAGAAATGAAAAGGGAAAACGATGATTCAGGCAGGGAAAGATGATGATTGCATGAATTCACTGTTTTTTCTTCTCCGAATATTCAAATATTTGTTCGGAAAACGTAACGATGTTCCGAAGCTTGAAATGATGTCATCGGACCAGCTCTTCGAGCCAATCAGCACTGCACGCCCCACCCCCAAAGTTCCTGTACTTTTGGAAAGTACCACCCCCTGAGCAGGGACTTTTTTTGGGGGGGGGGGTAAAATAATGTCCCCGGAAATTAATTTGGACCCCGGTCTCTGCGGTGGAAACACAAGTCCCCCCAAAGGTTCCTGGTTCCTGTGGAAATTTCCTGCGCACGCACAAACACACAAACACACAAACACACAAACACACGCACACCCAAACACACACACACACCCACATAAAACAACAGACAGAGATACTCATACTTAGGTATGAAGCATACGCCCATACATTAGCCTGCTGCTCTCCAGCTCTTGAGAAAACCCAGCTGCACATCTCTAATGTATCTGGTCCTTCTCTTAATCATCCATGCTTTTAAGCCTGTGCTCTTTTAACACAACACAGGCTGCTCTTCCGTATGAGTGTTTATTTATCCTAGCCATTTACCTGCACACTTACATCACTCACAGTCGCACACACACACACACACACACACACACACACACACACACACACACACACACACTTAAGCTAAAACACACACACACACACACACACACACACACCCTCTTATGCCAACACACACACACACACACTTAAGCTAAAACACACACACACACACACACACACACACACACACACACACACACACACACACACACACACACACACACACACACACACACACTCTTATGCCAACACACACACACACACACACACACACACACACACACACACACACACCAAGCACACGCAAACAGAAAAGACATTACCTATGCTACTTTATTGCAGCGTGGGTTGGCTGGGCGATGACAATAACAATAAACAAGCTGTTTGCGGCAGCGTGAATACTTAATACTACACAGAATCCATAGGTGCTGCTCACGGTAATAACGGCTGTTTCTGCCGCAATATCCACTCTGTCGCAGCAGATGCACCACCCCAAGGCATTATTTACAAAAAATAAATAAATAGAGATACATCTTCATTCCCTGCCTCTGCCGTGTGAAACGGCAGTCCAGATCTGAGGAGGTAGAGATCTAATAGGGTGGGGGGGGGGGGGGGGGTATGGTAGGGAGAAGGTGGCGGTGGTGATAGGGAGAGGGTGGTGGTGGTGGTAGGGAGAAGGTGGCGGTGGTGATAGGGAGAGGGTGGTGGTGGTGGTAGGGAGAAGGTGGTGGTGGTGGTAGGGAGATGGTGGTGGTGGAGGTGGAGAGAGGGTGGTGGTGGAGGTGGAGAGATGGTGGTGGTGGAGGTGGTAGGGAGAGTGTGGTGGTGGTGGTAGGGAGATGGTGGTGGTGGAGATGGAGAGAGGGTGGTGGTGGAGGTGGAGAGATGGTGGTGGTGGAGGTGGAGAGATGGTGGTGGTGGTGGTAGGGAGAGTGTGGTGGTGGTGGTAGGGAGATGGTGGTGGTGGAGATGGAGAGAGGGTGGTGGTGGAGGTGGAGAGATGGTGGTGGTGGAGATGGAGAGAGGGTGGTGGTGGAGGTGGTGGTGGTAGGGAGAGGGTGGTGGAGGTGGTGGTGGTGGTAGGGAGAGGGTGGTGGTGGTAGGGGGAGGGTTGGTGGTGGTAGTGGTAGCAGGGTGGTGGGGTGGTAGAGAGAGGGGAGAAGTCATGGTAGGGAGAGGGTAGGGGTGGTGGTTGTGGTGGTGAGAGGGTGGTGGTGGTGGTGGTAGGGAGGGGTGGTAGTGGTAGCAGGGAGAGGGCGGTGGGGGTGGTGGTGGTGGTGGAAGGGAGGGGTGGTGGCGTCGGGGGTAGCAGCAGAGCAATGAGAAATAGTGCAACGGTTGATAAGCAGACACTGAAGCGATTTAGATTGGATCCTCTAGAGTCGGGGATTAGGTTTCTGATCCAGATTTTAGGCCCGGGTTCCGTTCCAATTTTTGCTCTCTTTTTTTCCTGTGACTACAAGCTGATGTCAAATGGTACGTTTGTGTCACTCTTTGTTGGTGCGTATATGCATGCGTCGCTCTGTTTGCTAGGATGCTTGAGGTATGGTTTTCATTGTGTGTATGTTTAAATTCATACACACGTGTGTTTGTATTTGTGTGTTTGGATGTGTGTGTGTGTGTGTGTGTGTGTGTGTGAGTGTGTGCATATGTATGTGTGTATGTGTGTGCGTGCGCATGTGTGTGTGTGTGCGCATGTGTGTGTGTGTGTGTGTGTGTGTGCGCATGCATGTGTGTGAGTGTGTGCACATGTGTGTGTGTGTGTGTGCACATGTGTGTGTGTGTGTGTGTGTGTGTGTGTGTGTGTTTGCGCCCAAAGCCATCACTTGGTATTCCGGGCGAGTTGTGGCCTTTGCTGCAGAGGGAACAGTTAGCCAGTCCAATGGCAACATACATTTCCACTCCACCCTACCCAGCACTCCCTACCCACCCCACCCCATCCTACCTGCCCACCGTACCCACCCCACACCACCCTTCGTATGGTATTGTTAGCATTTTACTGTATTGTTACTTGTAATATCTTCCTGCCCAGGGGCTGCAGTAAACTAGCTATAGAGCACACTCTGGCCCAACGGTTGTGTTGTGCATGGCCCCTGTTAAATAAACTAATAAAACTAAATATACAAAACTGCACTACAAACCATCCATATGTATTGCCTGCTACAACAGTACCTGTCTGCTAGACCAACACACAGCTGGAGAGCACTGAGAACAGCTGCTGGAGACCAGGGTCAAAGACACAGCGCTCTCAGGCAGCCTGTGTCCTCTGAATCACTTCCCCCCTGCAGGCTGAAACACTGTGTGATGCACAACAAGGGGTACGGACAACACACGCATGCAGACACACACACACACACACACACACACACGTTTATGCACAAACACACACACACACACACGCACACCAAACACACACATACACACACAGACATAAGCCAAGCCTCATGCCACATCATGAACTAACAAACCCCCATCTCATCCATTAAACATCACTCACACAATACACACATATGGTGTGTGTGAGAGACACAAACTATATATATATATATATATATATATATATATATATATATATATATATATATATATATATATATATATATATATATATATACATATATATATATATATACATATATATATACATATATACATATATATATATATACATATATATATATATATATATATACATATATATATATATATATATATACATAATATGTATATATATATATATATATATATATATGTATATATACATATATTTGTGTATATATATATATATATATATATACTGTATGCTCGGATCTGTTTATAGAGACTGAGCCTTGCTAAGAACTCAAACATCAAACATCTCCAACATCTGTTTGATCTCAGGTGTCTCTGCAGTTGTGCTTATCACTCACCGTATTATTCACTACATATACCACCAGGATTGCCAGCACCTGGATGTGGTTTTCCTGAGGTTTTTAACAAGCACTGAGAATGAAAAGGGGTCAAATATATTGGATCACTGACGGAGAGACGCTCCACTAATGCAATCATAGGAATGTTGGCCATTTGCAACGGCAAAATTCAATAACTGCAATGATCATCTCGAATCATCTTTTTGTCAATATCAGAAATGTATTAAAGCATACTTGTGTAAGCTGCCGCCATTTACCATAATAACATTTGCAGGCTGATATTGATTTTACCAGTAATAACCTAATCTATGAGTTATCATTACATTCGCAGATGTCACAGACGAAACACACCAACGCAGCACACCAAAAAGAGACCTTGAAGATGAGCACAAGAGGCAGAGATCCACATATCAAACTGTACGTCTCTCTGCACATATTCAATAACTGAAGGTCCAGAGGCACACTGAGATGACGCACAATTCTGTTTAATCGCTTTCAGTGCACAGCCACATGTACATATGACTCTCGAAGCAAAGACAAAGAGGAACATACTATACAATCATGGTGGTAGTTCTGCTTCTAGTTTGGTGTTGGTTGAAGCAAAAAGAAAAAGTGCAGCATAGCCCACAAAATACAATGTTATGCATTTGGTGGATGCAGCTTCAAAGATATTTCTCTCCATTGTGTGTGTGCCGACAGAGGACCATAATACTACATATTGTTTTGTTGTTGATGCATCCTCTGACAGATACAGACTGGCAGATGAGGGTTGTGTGTGTGTGTGTGTGTGTGTGTGTGTGTGTGTGTGTGTGTTGATGACGGCTGGTTCTTCTTTACTGAAGGCGACTGGCCGTGATGTGGTGCGATGTGCCCAGCAGGTGAAGCTGCTCGCTCTGGGCAGATGAAGCGTCAAATCAGCCGGAGCTGTCTCCTCTCCACCAGTTTTCTCATTAAAGTCACTCCCAGAGAGAGAGAGAGAGAGAGAGAGAGAGAGAGAGAGTTGACTGTCTACCTTGCCATTAGATATTAAATGATTTAAAGATATCTCACTGTAGAAAAAAAGAAATACAGATACACATATTGCCTCAAGCTTCGGCTAATTCGAGACTTCAGTCGCAGAAATAAAAGAAAAGAAAATGGATGAAAAAAGAATTGGGAAAAATGTAATTTCAAGAAGCATGCTCATTAATCTCCATTGTTGCCACCATTAAATTGCGTCAGCAAAAACGAAACATAATTTCTTTGATTCTTCTACTAGCTCTTATAAAAGCCCACATAAGCCAAACATCACTAAGTCATTACTGCCTCTGTCTATTGCTGTTAAATTGCCATCATTTGTGTCTTTTAGGCAAACAGACTGATTGCTAAAACAGCAGACAGCGGTCTGGCTGAATTATAATGCCTTGTTCTGACCCAATCTCTTTCTGAGTAGTCAGTTAAGACACTTTGTTTGCAAATGTTACATAAATACGTGTGTATGAGCAAACGTGTGATTAAAACATGTTAATTACACACCTACACGATCACATTTTGGCATGTTACACAGCTCTGCTCTGCTTGGGGGGTCTTCCGTTGTTTGACTCCAACAATAATAACACAAACGTAGAGATGGCACCAAAGTTGAAACCGATACACATTGAAGTCCAACCTCCAAATCAAAAATGTTTGCAATTCCGATGTCACGGAAACAAGAACAGAAAATGGGATGTGAATGTGTACAAATGCATGGAGTTAGGTAACAAGTTGAGGCTTACTCTGTATTCGAGAAGATTTGACAATTAGTGAATTCAGTCACAGTTGCATAGTTAAGATATGAAGATTGTTAATAGCATTGTGTAATGTATTAATGCGCCAGAAAATACAGAGTTGCACAACCTCTACCGGTCAAGAAAAAATAAAGATCTAGATAAATATGCATTCATCCAGCTATGCCCTCGATTGAGTTGTATCAAAGTTGACAGTTTATATAGAGGTTCATTCGTTTTGTAACAACGTGTACTTCATCCAAGACAGTTGTAGACGAACTGAAAGGCTGAAAATGAGAAGTCAACAAACTTCTAACCCCCCGTGAGCCAGATTAACCAGTCCATGGGGAGAACTGGCAAAAAAAGAGCAGTATTGTTCTTTGTTTCAGCTCTTTCTCACACACACACACACACACACACACACACACACACACACACACACACACACACACACACACACACACAAACACACACACACACACACACACACACACACATTTTAAAGCGGAGCTGAAACCAGTAAGAAATTATTTTCCTAATGGATCTCCTCAGTGGAAAAGCAGTTCTCAGTTCTCATGAGAATGGTTAAAGCACTGACAGGATGGTAAACTCTCTCCCACTTACTGCCCAGGACCAAGTCTTACCCAACACAGACACACGCACGCACACACACACACACACACACACACGCGCACACGCACACACGCTAAGTAGCAGTAGTATTTTAAGCTGCTATTTAAACTGTTCTCTTTTGCATCTGGTCCTTTGTTAATTTACCTACTGGTAGCCCCCAATACTGAAGCTGCGTACACACACACACACACACACACACACACACACACACTAAGTAGCAGTAGTATTTTAAGCTGCTATTTAAACTGTTCTCTTTTACATCTGGTCCTTTGTTAATTTATCTACTGGTAGCCCCCAATACTGAAGCTGCTTACACACACACACTTACACACACACATCTTGCAGAGCTGCACTCAGCAAATCTCTCAAGGAGTCTTTGAGTGAGAAACACTGCGGTCTCTATGTCCCATAAAGAGTAGTGTACTTGTGTATTGTGCGCTGGTGGACACGTATGATGAAGTGTGTGTACCAATGAGAACACGAGAAGACAAGCATTGAAGAGAGAGGGCGAGAGACAGCCAGAGGGGGAAGTTTGAGTTTGAAATTAAACCCATGTCCCTAGACAGAATGCCGTTGAATGAAAAGGCCGATACTAAATCGCATTGTTTTCTCCAGAAAAAACCCCCCCCAGAAAGCTGGTTAAATGTGGTTAACTGGTATCTGGCGAGCAGCGTTGCATGACAATTACGCCGAGTCAAACATTCTTCCTCGTCTCCGTTCCCTGCGCCGAGGCCTTAAATAGCAAAGAGGCGTTTGACATTGTGCTCACATAATCGCCCATCCTAATGATCATACATTCCTTCGCATCTTTCATTTTCCACACATCCCAACCCCCGCTTTACCACACACCCGCACACTCCCCAACCACACACCCCCACACCCCAACCACGCACCCCCACACACACACACACACCCCCACCAGACCCCCCGGCCCAGCCTCAGTATAGCCGTTTCTCTTCTTTTCTTTACATATGCGGTCATCACCGTATACCTCCGAGGCATCTTGTCTGACGACATGGAACAGAAAACGAGTGGGATGGTTGGAGAGAGTGATGAGAAAAAAAAGAGGTGGAAAGTGAAGGAAAGAGAGCGGAAATGAGAATAAAACAAGTGGAAAGGAAGCGAAAAGACTAGATGGAGAGAAAGAGAGAGAGAGAGAGAGAGAGAGAGAGAGAGAGAGACAATGGAGAGAGGGTGAGTGAAAAAAAAAAAAAAAAAGAGTCGGAGGCAAGCGAACGAGTGGGTCGGAATGACGGCCGCACGCCGCACGATCGCATCTAGCGAGGAGCGTTGGCATTGCGATAGCGGCGGGGGTAATTTCGGCGATTATGATGGCTTCAATTATTCACCTCAGTGCGGGAAATCAAGAGAAAGAGCGTGATCATTATCACACGGCTCAGTTACACCACGGCTCTCGCCTCCCGCCAGCGCCGGACTCTGCTGGGCTCCTCATTGAGGCTGATTTAAGAGGCCTGCAGCTCCCTGGTAGCAGCGGTGCATCAACATACCTCTATTTAAAACAGAGGCGTTCGACTATTTTGGAACCACAGACTGTGTAAAAAGGCTTTGACCCTCGCTGTAGTTGCCAACAAAGCTCAAACAGGGCTACTAAACGATAAGAGAGCAGGACCCCCCTTCCTGACGCGTCACACGTCTGTGAACATCCTCGGAAACGCCGCCGCATCAAAAGCCATTAATCACGCCGACGTCCGCACGTGCACAGCCTTCAACAAAACTTTTTTTTTACTTGACTTTCTGAGCACTGGTGGTACAACCGGTCGCCAGCCCTTTTTTCTTCCGCCTGAGCAACATTCCCAGCTCCCATCCTGGGTGCACCTCATTTGTAGGCATGTGGAAATGCTCTGTTTGGAGGCCTTCAGTCCTCCTGGTCCTCCATCCCACCGGAGTCACGGCACGTCACCGTACTGAGCAGAGACAAAGAGGTAGGACTGAATGGTCGGGCCACACTGAAAAGGGTGTGTGGGTGTATGTGTGTAACTATGTGTGTGGCTTGGATGTGTGTGTATACATGTGTGTGTGTATGTGTGTGTGTGCAAGTGTGTGGTTGTATATGTGTGTGTGTGTCTGGGGGTGCATGTGTGTGGCTTTATGTATGTTTGTGTGTGTGTGTGTGGGTGTGTGTCAAGCAAGGGCAGACAAGATCAGAATTTATCCTTGATGGAGAACACTCTTATCAGCTGAGTGATTAGGGTGGTGGGTTTTGAGGCTTGGTGAACTTGGTGTCTTATCAGCAATGGTACAGTGATAGTGTATCTGTGACATGCAGGCAGTCTTCGGAAATCGTATATTCTCTGAGTGAGCAAGACAAAATGTACAAGCAAGTGTGGGAATGGGGCAGAATTACTGTAGGTGTGTGTGTGTGTGTGTGTGTTTGGCAGCTGTGAATCTAACTAGATAAGGTCCAACTACCCCTTTTCCCTATACATCAATGATTGTATATTAGATCTGGCCTGGGTTATATATTCAGTCGTGTTTAAAATGTGGGGTTATAGGACAACACATTGTATAACCTTGATATCCCCTTGCTAGTATAGTGGTAGAAAAGGTGTGATTGTGTAACAGCTCAAGTATTAAGCCATCCATATTTCTATTTAAGATAGAACTTAATTGCATTTCTGTGGATGTCGAGAGACTTAGATTAGTTTACACTCTGCCCTTCATCAATAACCACGCACTGGTAAACTCACTGTACAAGTTAACCTTGAGACCAGTATGCACTTCAGTCTAAGAGATGGATCCCTTTTAATCCTATTCAAACACTGCTCGGAGGAATCCAGTTTCATTCGGGGATTTGCACACCTCTTTAGTATCCGAAACATCTGTAAAGGATCTTCAGAAACGACCAACATGGTCTCTGCGGAGGTCTTTGCTTGGCGGATAGTTTCCAGAACCACCGCTGGTCCAGCATGGTCCAAACCAAACCCGCTTCCTCTTAGGATGACGTCAGGCCATGACCAACCAGGGTGAGACATCGGTTCCTCTGTTTCTTTACGCATTTCTGCCTTTTGTACAGCTGTAGTTTTTTTTTGTTTTTTTATTTACCATTCCTAGATTTTCCTTTCCTCTTCTGTTAGTAAGCCTTGCGCAATCTGTCTGTCTGTCTGTGTCTCCCTCCCTCTCTCTCTGTCTCTCTCTCTCTCTCTTCTCTTTTAATCACCTAAGATGAAGAGCTGTAGTGATGAAAGCACAGTTGTGATGAAACCACATGACTGTGTGTGTGTGTGTGTGTGAATGAGACTGTGTGTGTGTGTGTGTGTGTGTGTGGGGGTGTGTGTATGAGACTGTGTGTGTGTGTGTGGGGGGGGGGGGGGGCATGTGTGTGTGTTAGGAGTTTCACAGAATATTCGACTATCAAAACCAATCGACACTGTGCATCGTTGTAGACTAATCGTTCACTTTGTTGTGACAACTATTGTCACTATTCTAACAACTATTTTCTACGTTATGCCATGTTAAATAAACAGAATTTAAAGTATTTAGAGAAAGAAAGACTCCCGCTATCTCTACAAGAAAGCAGTCTCGTTTTTAGTGCAATCAAAAGTATCTCCAGCTCAGACAAGCTTGCTGGGTGTTTAGTTCAATCAGATTGCAGCTCATTTGTAAACAGCCTCTCAATAGCCAATCGAGGACTGCTTTTTCACCTACCCCCAAGTTTGTCCTGCCTACATATAAACCCTGTCTAAATCGGAGCCGGCGGAGACCACTGCTGCAAAATTGCCTTTTTATCAACTGATCGTTTCTTTCTTTTCAATTTGTTAAAACAAATGTGTTATTTTAATAATGCAAAAAGCTAAACTGCAATATCACGTAGGATTTTTGCATGGATATCAGTGGCTTTCGGGTTCACTCATCGGTCCGAGTCCAACTCTGTTTCAGTTTCACAAGACACACAGCTTCCGTATAAGATTAGGCCTACTTCCTATTATCTTCCTAGTATGAGATTAGGCCTTCTTCCTATTATCTTCCTAGTATGAGATTAGGCCTACTTTCAGTTATCACAAAGCAAATAGGTGGTTTGAACATTGTGCAAAGTTTTGATGAAATTGCACAGCAGGACTAGCGCTATTCACATGAAGAGAAATCACAAAGGCACTATTATGGGTGATGGATCGCCATAACAGGAAAAAAGATTGTTACCTGTTCTATTCATGTTTATTAAACTACTAACCCGTTTTTATTAGTAGGTAGAGCTTTTTGGTATTTGCCTTTGTTTAAACAATGAGATAGCTGCTAAATACGTTCATTATTAAAACTCTTTTTCTAAAAAAAAAATGAGCAATGTTTTCACATCACCATTTAGTATTGGCTCAGCTCGCTTGGATTCTCGACTGAGGTGATACCAAAAAAAGTACCAGGTACTATCCACAACGTTTACTAATGGAAAACCAATCCAAGCGAGTTGAGCCGATACCATGCAGTGGAAAAGGGACAGTAAACCCTTTACCTTTTTGACGAGAATTGATCATTGTTATTGGTGAATGAAATATGATATATCTCCCGCGATTAATCGACTACTCGATTACTTTTTGGGAATAGTTGTCGACTACTAAAATGCAGCATGTGTGTGTGTGTGAGAGACATGTGATATTTCCCATGTCCCTGTGCATGTGTTGTCATGTTGGCTCATTAATGTGTCGCATGTCAATAAGCCAGCCGCTGCCTGTGGTTCCCGGGAGGTCTCATTCAGCCGTGTTTTCCCGACGACAAGGTTATGAACAACAGGGCTTTTCCATCATGGGGAGTCCCTGCTCCTCCGGTTCAATGACGAACACAACAGATAACCGTCAGACCCCTTACCTTTTACCTTGTCTCAGACGGGAGGGAGGAGAAACATTTTTCCCAGAAATACGAGATACACACGGTACAATATAAGACTGGGAATTTGTCAAATCAACATACACACACACACACAAGCGCACACACACACACACACATACACGACACACACGGTAATAGAAAAATACTATTTGTACTGTATGTGCGCTCTTGCTGCAAAACCAATTTCCACCTGGGGGACAATAAAGATTTTGAACTTTGAACTTGAAATTGAACACATTCAGCACAGTAATGATGAGGATTCTGGGAGAAAAAGGATGTACCTAAACAATTGAGTGATTGGCCTTGTCTAGAACACCAGACCACTCCAAGAGTATGTGGGTATGCATGTGTGTCATGAGCCAATGGTCTGATGTGCTTCAGTAAGGACTAAAGGCCCTGACACAACTGGCCGACGGTCGGTCGTTGGCGAAAGTCGGGCCGTCGGTGAGCATCTGTGGCCCTAGTTTTGTGGTGTGTCCCGCACCGTTGGCACAAGTCGGCCCTTGTCTGCGGTTTTTCGGCCAATTCAGCATGTTGAATCAGGGACGTCGTTGAGAGAAATCACTCTGATTGGCTGTTCAGCTTAAGCGAATCAGTGCACAAGAAGAGAAACGGAAGTGAGCAAAGCAGCAAATGACTTCATCAAGGGGGCATGCACAAAAGGATCATCTAATTTTTCGCCAGTGTAATTTGCAACTTATCAGACATATTCTCGATTAGAAGTAGCTTCATTACGAAACCTGAAAATGGTAGGCAAATGTTGCTTTGTTTCATGTTTGTAAGGTCTTCTGGTGTCCCTTTTTGAATGACGAATACAGACAACCGCCACCTGCTGGTTTGGAGAGTTATTTCCTCTCATGCAGGTGCAGAACGTACGCGCTAGTTGGCCGTTGGCTGTAGTCTTTGCGGTGTGTTCAAGTGCAACTTTTTGGACAAGACACAGGCGATGCGAGGCGACGCAACAGTCGGCCTTCGTCACCGCTAGTGCTTTGACGTCGGTTTGGTGTGTCAGGGCCTTTAGTATAAAACAAGCCTCTCCTCTCCACAGCTCAACTCTCACCTCTGTAACCCTGGTGCCTTGGAGGGCCACCGCTTAAGCTTCTTACCTGTGGGATTGTTGGCAACGCCAAATGCTATTCGGATCTTTTCATCTCGATGGTGTGTTATTAACATGTCAGGGAAATGAGACCAGCTGTTACAGAAGGTGGAGGGTGTGTGTGTGTGGGTGGAGGGTGATGGCAGGGGTGAGTGGGTGGAGGGTTGAAGCGGGGTTGTATGTATCTGGGAGGCACAGAGGATGCTAAGCTTTCGATTGTTTGCTGTTGCAGGTGCTGTTGGTGTTGGTGATGACTTAGATGTTGGTGGTGAGAGAGAGAGAGAGAGAGAGAGAGAGAGAGAGAGAGAGAGAGAGAGAGAGAGAGAGAGAGAGAGAGAGATGGTGATAAATGGGTGTAGCTAGTTTTGTCGGGGCACTCTAGTCATGCGCCGCCTATCAGCTGACAACTAACGCAGTCCAATCAAACGCACGTACACTGATAGGTGGTCAATTTAAGACCTTCCATCTCACACACACACACTCTCTGTGAAGTTAAGTGCTGAGCTGGCTTTCCCCTACCACCACCCCAGCCTCCACCTGCTTTAGTTCTGCTGTATTGGATGTAACCTACACAATGGGAGATGTTGAGATATCTGATGTACCCCATGGGATTGTACAGTGCTCCCTGTTGTCAAATGTTGTTCTGCTGTATCTGACATCACTATGTCATGCTCTAAATCCTAGAGCAGAGAGCACCCTATGGTAACAAACTAAATTGTATTACCATTTCATCCAATAAATGGTTCTCTGTGATAGTATTGGCAGAATTGGCATAGTGGGAAAGAAGTGTTGTTCTTGCATGTCTAAGTCAAGACACTGCGTGACCTTCAAGCTGTGCTGAAAACAAAGATGCATGCATTCATTAGGGATGCCACGGTTCTCAATATAATATTGTACCGTACGGTACGCCATCCACAGTTCAATACGCACTTGCGAATTGTGGCATTTTCCGATTAAATTCTGATTTACTACTTTACTTGCATTTCTCTCCGAATTGGCTCCGTGTATGTGTATCTGTGTGTGTGTGTGTATCTGTGTCGCCAGAGAAACCCCCTCCCCACGCGAGTAATATCCAATCACTGTTAGTATGCAAATTACACAATGATGTTGGGGGTAACACTGGAGTAGGACTTCACAGAAAGCAGAACACAGCAAGGTAGCTAAGAAAGCGAAACCAAATTGAACATGGCGAGAGTTGAGAGGCAACAGTTTGAGGAAGCACCGTCTTCTTATCAGTGGTGTGGGGACATTTTGGTTTTGGCGTTGAATTCAATGATGAGGGAACGAAAACAGTGAACAGAAAAATTACTGTCTGCAAGCATTGCCGGACCCGTATCGCCTACGCTAATGGAAACACTTCCAATATGAGCAATATCGCTGTCTATTGCTGGTAACACGGTCAGAGAAAAAACAGCAGTCTCTAGCCGATGCCTTCCAACAAGCCTATCCTACCAGTTCAGAAAAACACAAAAAAATAACCAATGCATTGGGGATGTTCATGGCGAAAGATTTGCAGCCCTTTTCAATGGTTAGAGATGTGGGTTTTCGTCACGTAATGAAAACGCTCGATCCGCATTACACTGCCCTCTCGTACATTTTTCAGCAGCAAAGTAATTCCCGGCCTCTATGAAACCACGCACAAAGGCATTGAAGACAAACAGGCTAAAACACAGCACCTTGCGCTCACCATGGATAGTTGGACCTCCTGGGCAACAGAGAGTTACCTCACTGTGACGGTCCACTATTTGTCGGATTGGGAGATGAAGAGCGCAGTGCTGCAAACTCGTCCGTTATATGAAAGTCATACAAGCGCACACTTGGTAGAGGAATTGGCAAATGCAGTGACTGAGTGGAAGTTGGAGAGGCCAAACCAAAATAAAGAAATTATTTTGGAAATAGTAGCATTTTTTTTTCTCCTTATGCACAAAACACATACCGAAACCGAACCGAAACCGCGACCCAAAAACCGTACGTATTGAACCGAGGGCTGTATTGCTGCATTCCTAATTCATTCACACTTGTATACATGCCTGATTGCACGTCAGTGGCACTGCTCAGTGTTCAGTGGAAGGCAGAGACGCTGGCACAGCCGACCCTGAACCATAGTGGCTGTTTAATGTCTAGCCGTGTGTACAAGTCAAGAGTGTGATTTAAAAAATAAAGAAATAACAAAAAAATAATAATACCAGCAAAAAATGTATATCTTAAAAAGTATATCTCCAAAAAATTTAAATCTTCAAAAAATATATAAAAACAGTGTCCATTTTGTCTCAACATGCTACCTTGGAGTATCTTTTGGTTAGTGCTACACCATAAAAAAGCATCTTGATGCATGGCTAAGCAGCTATTGCTTGGAGAGCTTTGTGCTATTAAATCATCCAATACCATTCCTGCAAGTCTATTGATTTGCATTATCAGTGGTGTAAATGCATGGAACTAGTGAGGTGAAGTAGAGAACGATATTAGAAGCTGGGGAAAAATAGAAAATAGATCTTATGAAATGTATTAAATATGGCTGTTAATAGATAATGCATGTTATTACAAACAGTGAAAGTAATCTCATGACAAATTAGTAAATATTGAACATAATGTCATGTTATCGCTACCATTAGCTTTACCTGTGTAATTAAGATGTTGCGTCATTGGTATTGTGTCAGAATGTTCACACGCGAGAATGAGAGCTAATATTAAGCCAGTCCTAATTAAATGAAGGCCCTGAGGTCATCCTTCATGTTGTTCGCTGCAAAACGTTCGCTGGCTGGCTCCATTAGTCCAACACCCATTGACTAAATCATGCTTCTTTAGAGGGTCACTGTATTATGTATTGCCAAATAGGAAATTGTCACAAATATAGTATTAACAATGCAGATGCCATAAACATGAACATTATGTATGCTTTCGACGTGATCATGTGTTATGTTATTTTATTCGAAATAATCTCCTAATCAAATTTGAATTCCTTGCACTATCAGATATGCGACTAATTCATGAAAATGGACTTTATGCTGACAAGCTGTCTCTCTGTGTAGTCATAGGGATTTACACTCACTCCATCGAGCAGACTAGAGTACAGGCCTTGATGTCCTCTGTCTGCACTCACTGTGAGATTATACAGGCAAACAACAACAAGCCTACATTTAGCACCTTTGCAGTGAGAGGTCATGATCCGGGGGGCACACACACACACACACACACACACACGCACGCACACACACATACACACTACACCTGGCCTCGAGTTAGACGCTCCTACACCTTCTTGTTGGATGCAAGGGTGCGCTTAAGTTCCCCTCTGCCTTCTTACTCATCATCATGTGCTTAAAGTATTTTACTACTTCTGCTTCTGCTTTGAAGAGTAACACGCCGCAATGTATACAGATTATACCTAGACATCAAAGCCCCTTGACGTTTCAATCTGCTTCTTCTTTCAAGTGTAAGATGAATGCGCGACTGCTGGGCGATGACCAGACTGTGTTTCTGATGCACTGCAACACACTTGAAGGAGAAGACGTAAGTGAAATGCGAAAAAGGACAGATGGGAGATGGAGATGGAGATGGGGATGTGGAGTACAACAAGCGGTATCTCACTACTTAGGCTACTACTTTACAACTCCTCTTTTCAGGTTTCCCCAGACACAAAAGCACTTCAGGACATAGTGTCAGTGGATTTTTTTTTATACTGTACTATCTATGTAAACAGGACACATTGGCAGTGGTGTGGGAGCTGTAAAACAGCTTATTTAAGGGTGTTTAAAAAAAAGCAATGATGTGCATTTTAAAACACCGGGGTGTACCTAGATACTAATTAATCACCATCCTTCTATATCATCGTTCTACCGCACCCACCCACGACCACACACACACACACACCCACACACACACACACACACACACATGCATATACACTACACACACACACACACACACACACTCAAAGACTGGATGCACAAAAATGCAGGCACACACTGTGGCGTGATTGCCAGCTCATATGGTGCTTGAACATTCACTTACACACACAATGACTTAAACCCTGTAATGCTATGTGATGCTTGAACAATGTGTGTGTGTGTGTGTGTGTGTGTGTGTGTGTGTGTGTGTGTGTGTGTGTAAGTGCGTTCATGCATGTGTCTGTGAATTTCTGTGTGCATGCGCATGTGTGTGTGTGTGTGTGTGTGAGTGTGAGTCACAGACAACAGCAGTATGAATCACTGTGTGGTGTTGATGCAGGAGCAGGATTGCCATGGGAAAAATAGACTGGTATAGCAATAAAAGATTTCGGCAGCGGCCCCTAAATGCAAAACACATTTCGTATTAGCCCTTGAACACGGCTACAATTTGAAGGCCTTAGCCAGTGGGAACTAAATGAGAAGCGCTTGAGTGAATCGCATATGACCCCAAACAATACCACGTCTTTTGAAAGAAAGATAAAGCTAAAATCAACAATCAACTCAAAGCTGAGGTTATTGTAGTTGTTTGTATTACAAAAAAATTGAATACAATTTTCCTCAATTGTTAGTGGAGGTGAATGACACTGTGACACCTTATCGTGACATCAAAAAATGAAACGAACAAATAACGTAACAAACTTCAGCGCCTTCCGTTCCCAATGGCTTCAGACGGAGCCACTAGTAGGATGAATATCTTCCACAGAAAACCTTAATTTCTGTGTTCATCAGCGGCACTCACGCACAGGAGCCAGTGGTGACTAAACAACGCTTAATGACAACAAGGACTGCAAAGCTAACCCACCCATAGAGAGAGTATATGATCCTGACACCGCATTGACCCCTCCAGACGCGGTAGGAACACAGTGAGTGAGACTCTCAGAGTGGAGAGCGAAAGCACTCGCCAACCGCTCGACCAACAAATTATTTTTCACCAACATTATGTGTGTGTGTGTGAGACATTTACAGTTTGAAAGCAGGCAATCAGACTTAAGTGGCCATTTTTTAAAATAATTTAAATAACAAGACCGGCATGATTGTATTTTCTCATTGACGACATCGGCAACGAAATGACGGCTGAGAATTTCTGACGTTATTTTTCTTCCTGCTGCTCATGTATCGTCTGTCTGGCGGATGGCAGATACGTGCCGCAAGTCTTAGTTGACTTAAAACACATTCTACCACATCCCAGCGGGGGCTGTGCTGTTGCTCTGGTCTCGCGGACCCCATCCTTGAGGACATGTTGTGTTTCTCCCATCATATTTTTTCCCTAAAACATCTGCGTCGCTTCGAGGCAAAACCTTCTGCAGACAATACATCTCATGTTTCAATGGGGATTCTGGGAAACAACAAGGACATGGAATCATACCAGTCTCATCCTGTAAGGACAGGAGATTAAGACAAAGCCCTCTCTTCAGACAATTAAAAAGATTAAAAGTACATCCATTCGGTCATTTTGCCTCTATTATCAAGCGTCCAAAACTGTTACTAATACCCTCAGCATTCCCTCAGTGGTAGACGGGTGGAGGAGACAGTGTGAAGGAGGGGGCTTGGACGGACCGAGTCAAGTGTTGAAAAAGAAGTTCCCTTGCCAAGCCGAGCTGATCCAAATGACTCCATCAAAAGCCTATACTGTCCTTGGAGTGACTTTCTCGCTTTCCATATATAAATATATAGATATATAGATATAGCTATACATGTACATCACAAGGTGGCGATAACCCAGAGGAGCAGGCGAGCGAGGCACCGAGAGTCACACCGCGGCAGATGAATTGAGCGAGTCGCCGTAGAAATCACCGTAGAAGACAGGCGACGGTGCAAGCGTGTGAAGAATGACTGATTGCACTTGCGGCGCTCACCGTATAGCTCACACGATCTGTAGCCTATCAAAAGCCAATTACCGCTTCACGGTGGCCGAGGTACAGGCAGGAGTCCCGTACGACACAAGGCATCTCCGGTGAACTCTGAAGGCAAACAATGCTCCTTTGGGTATATATATATATATATATATATATATATATATATATATGGTATTATAAGGATTCCCAGCTTCATGTCATATTTAGTTAATAATAATGCATTTTAGACAGATGGGTGCATGGGTATATGTTAAGTTGTAGCCTATTCATTTCACAGTAAAGGAACAAGTTTGTTTATTTGGTTGACTTCATGGAATTAACCATAATAACGATACCATCAAATACAAAGTCTAATTTCAAGTGAATACTTTTGGAGCGGTCTACTTTGTGTCTCAACGTGTTGAGTCTATTTTAATGGGTGTGATTAATGTATGGTCTCTTTTATTCAAAGACAAAATTGCATCTAATATAGGCCTATAGTTGTGCCGTTCCTCTGTTAAAAAAATCAAGTAGGCTGACACAACAGTAGCCCTACACGACAGCACACAACACTGACTGTTTAACACATAGCATGTGTTGCTGTGTTTCAACACAAATGCCCATTTAACTTTAATAGATGGCGGTCCGCCGGCCAAACCGAGCAACCCCCCCCCCCCCCCCCCCCCCCCCCCCTCGGAGCTGTTCATTAACAAACTTGTCTATTTTACCAACGATTTCTTTAATTATACGACTCATCACACCGAATATCTCCTTAGACAAAAACCCAAATGCCCCGAGTTCACACACACACACACACACACACACACGCACACACACACACACACACACACACACACACAGCCCAGTCTTGGCCATTTATCTAAATAGGACAGGGACCCTAAAACATCACCATGTGGACACATCACATATAAAAGCACATTATTTTTTGTCGCTTTTCACATTAGCCGGTAACGACACAATGTCACCCCCCCCCCCCCCCCCCCCCCCCCCACACACACACACACACACACGCACACGTTTCCACAGTTTTAATTGACATTTTACGCACACGACCACATCCATTCATTTGGGAGGCCCGGTCGTCGCACTGGCTTTTGGGGATGCGTGTTTGACTTGCGTGTCGGTCCTCGTGGGCTCGCGCTCGCTCAGCCCCCCCCCCCCCCCCCAAAAAAAAACAACAACCGAATATCGTGTCTCAATATATCGCGCGTGGTATATCTTACCGGCTGTTGTATGTGACGGACCGCTCCTCTCCCGGGCGAGTGGTGCTGCTGCTGCGGCTGGTGCTGCTGCCGCTGAACTGCCGCGGCGTGCGGGTCGAAACCGGCTCTGCCTCCGCCCGCGACGGCGTGGTCCCGCTTCTCCCGGACGCTGGACCCGCCGCCGCCGCCGCCGGTGTTTTTCCCGTCCTCTCCGGAGTCCAGGCTGCTGAAGTTCCAGACGATGAGCGTCTGCACGAGCAGCACGGTGAGAGCCGCGATCAGCGCGGACCGCGAGCGGCGGGCCAACCGGCGGGCGCACGAGCCGCCGACCATCCTCGCGCCTGGCTTGCTGGAGGTAGGAGGTGAGGGAGGAGGGGGGGAGGAAGAGGCTCCCGGCTCCGGCTCCGGCTCCTGCTCCGGCTCAGGCTCCGACTGGTGGGGTAAGGCTATAAGCCCGAACAGGAGGGATGAGGAATGAGCGAGTGAGAAGGAGCAGCAGGAGGACTGGATTTTTTTTCCTTTTTTTTTTTGTTACGGCGGAGCGGAGGCGAGGAGGAGCGTCTGTGTGGGGAGAGTCATGGGGCCACCGTGTGGTTAGAAATGTCCCGGGAAAAAAAAAAAGATGAAGGAGGAGGAGGAGGGGGGAGAAGGAGGAGAAGGGTGTGTGTGTGTGTGTGTGTGTGGGGGGGGGGGGTTAGATGCTCAGGGAAGTCATTGCGTCGACGCTTGCGGTGGAATGAGGAGGGAAGCGTTTTCCCGCCCTCTGTGTGAAGCACGCGCTGGTCGGAAGTGTAGCAATTAGCTTATCCGGTATAGGCTATGTTTTCGGTAGGCTAACATGCTAGTCCAATCGTGCAGACATTTCTTTTACTTTAAAAAAAATGTTTTAAATACATTTTCTTTTACAAGCAATGACGATAAAGGTAACCCCGCCTTTTTAACGCTGCAGGGCGTTCACAGAGCGATCGTTTAAAACGACCTAGAGGCATCGCACAGACATGCTACAGACTTCCCATGGCCTTATTATGTTGGGGTCATCCGCCCATTAACCAATCGATAAGCAATCAATCAACAATGCAACACTTTTTTTTGATCGTGTAGGCCTACATTTCGTTTAGCCTAGTTACAACAAAACAAAAATAACATTCACTTGATCCAAATGCACGGTTAAAATAGAAAATAGAAATATAGACACCAATACTAAATAATAGGGCCTAAACACTCTCACGGCATGAGGCGTTATAGCATTGGGTATTATTTGCCATTAGTAGGCCTATTTGTAATTTAACTGTATATAATTTATTATGACATTTATTCAAACACAGGCCTAATCCCTGTTGATTAAAATATTTGTCCCTCAGAGGCTCTTAATTTTGTCATTAAATGTAATGCTTTCCTTTACTCAAAATTACAATCACAATTAAATAGGCTACCTGGAAGCTGCAGTGTTCAGGCACTTTACAGAGGCAACGAGTTGCATTAGTAGAATCTATTGGTCAATTAGAGATGAACGACTATCCCACAATATTGTCTAATTTACTTATTTGTGTAGAACAGATATGGGCCAATATGTATGTTAAAGAGTTGTATCAGTTGAACTGAAAATAGCACCCACGTGTCTCTGCAATCTCTTTCTATTAGTCTCTAATAACACCAAGATTGAATTTTAACAAGAGGTGTACTCTACATTACATACACCACACATTACTATGCCAAGGAATGTGTTGAGGTGCTATTAAGGGTTCCAATATTGTTGGTGTTGTTTTTTTTAGGAGCAATGACCTCTGAGGTGTATAAATAGTATACCATAGGCTTGGCACAAGCAGTACATATGAAGATTTGATAGCAGGTTTGTTGCTGGATAAATGGGGAAGAAATTGATAATTTTGGGAGGAAAACAAGGAAATTGCTAGGTGAATTTAGGTGACTGGCAGCTTTGCATGTATCAGCTATCTGAAATGAGAGCTAGATTATATTGTGCCTTTTGAAACGTAAGTGGAAAACATTGGAAATGATGCCTCACAAGGAGAAACGTGATTGACGTGCAGACAAGGTATTTTATCCATTGGCCAAAACAACAGCCTTGAAGATGAAGTGGAAATGCATGTCACTCACGTTTCAATAAAAGTAGTCAACCTTGTGACAAAATAATTTGGGCATTCTTACCATTTTCATCATTGTATTTGTCCAATTTTACTTACCCCAAGATGCTCATTCTGAGTGTATTTTCCAGCGCACTATAGCCCACAACTACCTAAAAGCAGCAAATATTAATACAGGCAACACCCTAAAGCCAATCTCTAAGCAACTGTTTCATGTTGTTTTAAAGGACATTGATAGCCGGATAGATAGTATGTGCCCTTATGCTGGCTGAATTGGTTGAATAATTGTTTAATATTTTAACATATTCATATTGCAAACACTATGATGTCTTCCTTAGGATTGTGTTCTCCCCCCCCAACACTAAAATTAGAAATGATCAACATGGTGGGTATGTCTGCGAGCAAACGAGAGCGGGAAGATAAGGCAGCAGACCACAGTAGGGATAAATGGTGCTGTGCAGAATGTCAAAACGCTCTTTTGTGCTCGCACACAGTCCAAAGCTATCTTAACGCGCCATAAATGCAACGTCTTCATCAAGGTAAAGGAGAGGTGGGGGTCGGTTTTAAGAGGCAGGGAGCCTGAGAGAGGAGTGGAGATGTTGCAGCGAGTAGAGAAAGAGTAAAATGCTAAATGAGAACACGTGCAGGGAAAACGTGGAGAGTGGACTAATAGGAAGGCTAATGGACAAGCAGGAGAAAAAGAGAAGAGATGGACGGAAGTACAGAGCTGACACTCGGTTGAACGGAGCGAAGCCTTGAATCTGGAAATTCAAAACTGAGAAGAACAAAGGATTAAAACAAAATAGTCCCATTTAATACAGTGCATTCGAGTATAAATCTCTCTCCTTGATGCGTCTACTTTGATCTCCAGCATAGTTCAATTCAGCACACAGTTATTTTTCAAAACCAAATTAAGGCTGTTTTTGTCTGTGTGGTTCCAAGTATAGGCTGCTGCATATTGTGGCTTGTACAGAACGAAATAAAAAGATCTGTCCGTCTATAAAGCAGATCTGAGGAGATTAGAGAGGAAGCAACAGCTGAGTTAACAGGCAAGAGGGATGCTGGGATAGGGAGAGAGAGAAAGAGAGAGAGAAAGAGAGAGAGAGAGGGAGCTTCTCAACACTTCTGGTGGCAGAACTACCTCTTCGTGTCTCATTAGCTGTGGTTCCATTGCTCGGGGGACGCAGTAGGCTGACTGTCGCCGCAACAACGCTTACCGTTCCCCGCGGCAACAAATGATGATTTTAATTAGAGACGATCTTTCCGTCACTCAGAGAGATGAACACACACGCACAGATTTTTAAAAAAAGGAAAAAAAGAACATGCACACGCAGAACCGCACCCACGCAGATGCTTACGTGTCTGCTCATGGACAACACACGCGCACACACACACACACACACACACACACACACACACACACATACACAGCAGACACACTAGCAGGAATTAAATGTTTGCTGGGGGCCATGCAATTGCATTCCAAAAAAAGCAATGCCACCATATCACCCCTTCAAACTATCACCCAAGTGATGTCTTCTTCCTCTCAACACATGAGAGGAAGAGGGAAAGAAAATGAAAGCATGAAAGAAAAATATGAGAGGAAGAGACAGAGAGAGAGAAAAAAAAACAACGAATGACAGAATGAAAGAAAGAACAAATGGAAAAAAGAAAGATTGATAGAAAGAAAAGAGCGATAGGAAGAATGAAAGAACAAGGGAGCCAGCTATTACTGGGCTGCATCTGTGGTGGTGGTGGAGAAGGTGAACGTTGAACAACACTCCAGCCTAGAGTCGCCGGCCGCCAGCCACTCTCCAGTACTTTTAGAAGTTTATGTAACCACACAGCTTGCTGGCTGCCACGCTGGAGACCACAGCAGACCACTTCACAGGGGTGGGCAGTTGTCCTTGAGAAAATCACCGGCTAGCCTCTTTCGCCCAGCTGCCTTCACAACGAGGAACCAAACTGGCAAATACTTTTTATTCATCAGATAACATGTGTGAAATGAAAAGAAAGAGGAGCCTTTGTGAAAGCACCTGATAAGTGGCTAATGAGCTTGTCTTTTTATAATAAAATCCAAGTGGCATCATCTGAAGCAGATTTTCAGACAGCTACTGTGTTGAGTTTGTTTTCTGTCATATATCGCTCTGAATCAAAAGTCACGTCGGGTGTGGTGGTGCATAGTGGTTCGGCCATCATCGGCCTGCCACCACGGTTTGGCAAGACAAGTGCGGTCAAATGTCTTTGTAATATTGCCCATCATCACAATTACAGTCTCAAAGGGCTTCACAGGCCCACGTTATACGACATCCCTGAACCCTGGTGGGTTTTGTCTTTGTATACTGCTTACCTATGTCCTCAATCCACACAGCCAGCGTTTGACCTTGGTCTCACCCTTGACTTATTATTTTCTGGGTTGTCAAACTGTCAAGGTCTGATGTTTTCAATCAAATATAGAAACGGTGTGATACCTGAGACACATCAGTACTTCATCTATCGTCACTGAGTAGAGTTATACGGCAGCCGAGCTTAGTAATGCCCCTTTTACCCCAAATGGAAAGAAAGCCTTTCTTTTATCACATTTGTATATTAGGATGAATGAGTTTTTTGTCCTTTTCTGACAATCACAGCATATAGAAAATGGATGTATTGCAGCAGAATATGGAGCTTTTTACACCTCACTATGATTTCCCACTGCAACACTGCACATTTAATAAGGTACGAAGCTGGGGGCCTCCCATCACTGCAGACAGAGAGCCAGCCTGAATCACATAGTGTTTAGAAAACCATGAACTGATAAGGAAATGTACCATCAACCTGCAACTCATTGTTCTGCTTTGTAGTGCATCAACACACACTTCATGATTTATATATTGTGAAGTATGAAGAGGAGAAACTCTTGCTGAAACGCAGCCCGTTTTGTAGCTTTTCATAACCCGAATTTCAAAGTGTTTGCAGAGCGCATAGTGTTCTTCCCTGACTCTATGCCCCCGTATCTCCCGTTAATATGAAACCCTGTTTGTTTATTATGCTTTGTTTTCATACAAACTTACAAAAAAAATTGGTTTCATTTAATACTTCGCAGATGTTCTCTTCTTTCCTTCAAAAAATAGGCGAGAAAATGAAAGCCGGATCTGGAAAATCAGACCCATTTCACTCACTTCCTCCTGATTGCTTACAATGTCCATCGGTTATGGATACATTTGGTGCTTGATTGCTCCTTTATGATGGAGCAAAGCTGCTGTTAAATCCTACCTTTCTCTCCACGGGGCCAGAAATTGTGTGTTGTCATTTAGCCACCGGCAAAATTCCAGCAGGGTTTGTTCAAGGAGGTGTTGTGTGGTTCCCTGTGGCTTTACATCTATTAATATTGATATTCTATGACCTTAAAGCAGTGGAATGGTTTTTGACCCATGACCCCATTTTCCTGTCCCCATAGCGGACCCCAGCTTCTTACGTTGTGCATCTGTTTCCTCACACATCCTTTTAATGAACATCTGCCTGTGATATCATCATATCCCAGTGAAGTAGTAAGTAGCGGTTTTCTTATGGCTACAAATGGTTTATAATCACTGTTGGTATATACGGGCCAAATATCTATAGCTTATAAGTCAGAAATCTCCCACGACCCCATGTGCATTACCTGACAGCCTTACTGTGTTTGTCCCTCGTCACTCATGTACTTCCTCTCCCAACAACACACCATTTTACAGAGCAAATTTACCTCTGTGTGCCTTCATTAAAGTATTGAGTAATTGATTATTCCCAGATCTAAAGCTCTACCCCCCACACATGCAGCCTTGTACACACACGCACATGCACACACACATGCATACACACACACACATGCACACACACACACACACACACACACACACACACACACACACACACACACACACACACACACACACACACACACACACACACACACACACACACACATTTCTCTTAGCTGACTGGCCATTACGAGAAGCAAGGTTAAATGAGTCGGGTTTCCATGTCTGACAGACAGAAAACTCATTTTGTTTATTGGGAAACGGGCTTCTCTCTTTCATCTGGGAATCAACAAATCTTATTTTGTATTGACGATACGCAAGCTTGTTGGTCTCTAGTCATTTAAAACATATTGCAGATTAAAATACATCCATCAAGTGAGCGGTTTCTCTGTTTATGAACTCTGTCTATGTGACGTATATCGACTGAACGTATAATTACATGAAACGCAAGCAGAGTAAACAAACAATATGTTCCCTGGATGGCAAAGGAGGCTCACCTAAGCCAAAATAATTCAACGCTTGTTACCACTGAAACTATGTTTTAATATTTGTTATGTTATTTTCAAGTTATTGTATATTTATGTTTCTATGTCATTTTTTCTTTTGTACTTTTTAGAATGTAAAACTGTTTGGTACAGTTTCTAAGTCTGATATAAACCTCCTGTGCTGAAAGGTTTTCTCTATCTTAAAGCAGTCAGATTGTCTAGTTCTGAGACAAGCTGTTTTTCAGGGTTGTTAGGCTAATGCACAAAATGGAAATTACAATTGATTTGTCATCGTACCTTTTATTGTGAGCATAGGGTCAAGGGCTAGCAAGACACTCGTGCTTGGTGCTTATCATTATTTCATATAGAGTTCATTATAATTTTATTGCAGCGTTTTGCTCTATCTTAACATGCGGTTGAGGAGATATAGAAAAACCAAAAGAAAACACATTCAACAATCTGGGCACCCAGTCTGGTCTTACACTTCTAATCTAAAGTCTTTCATAGTGCTGCCTTTAAAAGTAAAGGGTTTCTTAACCCGCCGGTTGTGGCAACACCGCCCCCCCCCCCCCAACCAATCCCAAAACACCATCATGTCATCACACTCGCTCCATCTCAGGGGTGAAGGGCACCTTTATTTCACCCCAGAGTAGGGGTAATGGTGACGGAGGCAGAGAAGGGGGTCTCAGTAGGGTAGGGAAGGGAGCAGAAGTACCCCCCCCCCCCCCCCCCCCCCCTTCTCCAGCATTGATCTCAGCTAAGACCCTCTTCCTTTATTGCACCCAGTGGTGGCTGGGCAACATAAAAATAGCAATAAACTATGGGGTCAAGAACAAGCAAGGAATTCTACCGACAGATGTACTTATTGAAAGTCGCTTTGGACAAAAGCGTCTGCTAAATGCCCTAAATGTAAGTGTAAATTAATGTAAATGTAAATTAATGAAGACACAGAGAAAGAGGGCAGGATAGTTTAGAGGTTAGGGTTTTTGACACCCAGCCGAACGGTTCCGGGTTCGAACCCCAATGTCTGCAGTCTACCTGTAGCCGTCCTTGAGCAAGATGCCTGACCACAATCGAAAGAAAAACATCACCGTAAGTAAATTTGGATACAAGTGTCTGCTAAATGGCTAAATTGTAAACATAGTGTTAGGAATAGGAGCCAAATCACAATATATAAGATACAATATGTAAGATATGAAACAGCCCTGCCCTGCTGCCAGCTGTCCAAGGTGGAAGTTATTCTGCTGATTAGAGATGACCATGTATGAACGATGACATTGTATAAAAGCACCCTTTATGGGCGCTTTTTTTCATTCAGAACCTCAAAGCGTCTCAAGTATGAGTGTGATGATCATAACTTTTAACGGCGTATTGGATTTGTTTGGCAGTGGTAAAGGCATTGCAGGGCGTTTGCTCATCTGGGCCCTGCTGAATACTGCATTAACTCACTAATAGTTTCCACCCAGCGTGTCCACAATCAATAGGAGGATATAGTGTGTGTGTGTGTGTGTGTGTGTTTGTGTGTGTAAGTGTAAGTGTGCGTGTGTGCGTGCATGTGTTTGTGTGCGTGTGTGTGCTTCTCAAATGAAACAGGAATTCATCTTATTTCTTCCTCTTCCTCCCCCTCATCAAACTATTCACGTGTTTGTGCCCTTGTTGTCGGGTGCTGTGGCGGTTCACTTTTTTTCCCGCCAGATAATGGAACAGGGTGGACTGCTTATCGATTTGTTTGTCTTGCTATAATTCAACGCGGCCTCTCAGCACTGCTATGCTACGCTGGTAAATTTCCTTACATTTTCATGCCAGCCCAATGTGTCAGTGCTTCAAATGAAGCTAAGGCAGAGGAAAGAAGAAGAAAAAAATAGAAGAATAGGCCATGTGTCAGTTGAAGACAAACAATATGCATTTTGAACACATTTGTTGTGTGGGATGCACCGTATGAGGTTGCCACACAATCTAGTTTATGAATGAACTCTCTTGACTGAAAATCAAATCCTGTTTGATAGTAATAATCTGAGGCGAGATGGCTGAGGAGGCGTTGATGGTGGATGAGAGATATCCTCTGGCGATGCATCTGTTAACTTTGTGGTGGCGCTGGTGGTATTGGTCTCATCCACAATTTATGTAGATGGTATCTCATGTTGGTAATGAATCCACCACAAGAAACCTGGGTAAAACACCCCAATGAAGACCAAATTAAACCTGACCCACCCCTCACCTCTCCCATCCCTTCAGACCCGTTCCATTTCCAGGTGACTGCTCACCGGATATGGGTCAAGGATCTATTATGTGATAATTCCACTGCTCGCCTATGGATATGCATGTGTGTGTGTGTGTGTGTGGGTTAGCGTGTGTGTGTGTCTGCATGTGTGTGCCCATGTGTCTTAGTGCATTGAGGGCACTGAGGGTAGTGTGGTATGGTGAAGGGGGGGGGGGTTTTCCATCCCAGTAGATAAACAGTGCTCTAAGGCCAATAAAGCAAATACTATAGTCTGACCAGCTGCTGGACACACTCCTGTAAATCTGGCTGCTCTCCCAGACACTTTCTCTATGGTCTCTCTCTTTTTTTTCTCTCTCTCTCTCTCTCTCTCTCTTGTCATTATAGTTTTCGCATTGTACCGCATATCTGGTCCCATTTCCTTCTGCCCGTCAACTTGTCTTTTCGTCACTGTATTTCCTATCTTCTTCGTCTGCCTCACCTTCTGGCTAATATGTATTTGGTGTCGCGATGCAGACAGTTGTGTCTACAATCTCAGACAATGGCTGCCATATTTTTGGGCTGTATGTTGAAGCGAATATATTTCTACCGACAGTTATTTAGTGAAGCTGCGTAAGTCAACATGTGACTTCTATTTGTTTGTTTTTGTATTCCATCAACGCTTTGTGTCTTGAAGGTTCAAGGCGTCCTCCGCCACAACACACACATATTCAGCATCCAACACGCACACACACATGCACATGCACACACACACACATACACACACACGCACATACACACACACACACACATACACACACGCACACACACACACACACACACACACACACACACACACACACACATACACACACACACATGCACACACACACACATACACACACACACACACACACACACACACACACACACACATACACACACACACACACACGCACACACACACACACACACACACACACACACACACACACACACACACACTACATTATATTGCTGTCAAGGTCCTTCTGTCCTTAGCCTATAGCCTCTGGACTTGGCTGGTCCTGTTGTCGGACTAAATTAGCTTTCAAAGCACAGTGAAACACATGCGTGCATGCATTTGTTGGGAATTGGCCCAATAAATACGCAGATAACCTAACAAGATAATTAGCGATGTTGTTCGAGGTACTGAGTCACTGAGCACAGAACATTAATACATTCAGGACATTCATTAATAACATGACATCGTTCCAGGCCTGACTCCTGTGCCGGAAAACAAAACCCAAAAGCTGCATTTAGGAAGAGATAAATGTGTTATTCAGATGAGTCAGTGGGGCCTGGGATGAATCCCACACACAAGCAAAGTATTTATGGACACACTGAGCAAGAACTCAGTAAAGTTTTGTTGAAATCTGTTGAAATACATTGAAATACGCATTGCAGGAGCCGAGCTTTCGTCATGAATGGTAGCCATTGTTCTAAACACGGGGAATAATGTCTCCGTTAGGCAACCGCTCACTGTCAACATTTGGGTTATGCGATACCCAGCGACGCTAGCCACAACACTTTCTGGGAAAATGAATACCGGTAGCCTACGTTGAAATAAATAATTTCACGTTTATATGTGTGAAAATGGCAGGCCTGTCGAGTTGATGTATTCTTGAGGACAAGTCGGGATAAGGTGTTGGAGCTGAATGCCGATAGTTGCGTCTGCAGTAGTTCCTGTGAACACTCCAGTAGCGTGGTGTGATTTTGCAAGGGATTGGTGATGCGCACACATTACCTAAATAGCTTTAACACAATATAGTTACATAGTATAGTTGCACTCGCATATTATAGTTGCATTAGCATTATAGTGTGCGATAGCTGTGTTTCAGCTGTAAATAGCTGCTGTGGCAGCGAATGAGCGTGGCTAATGCTTAGCTACGTTTAAGAAAGGAAAGAAACATCTTTCTCAGGGTATGATAGTATGCAACGCTGGGCATGACTGTACATTTTGCATTCTCTGTATTCTGCTGTATGCTGGGGATGCAAACAATGGAGGTGTTTGTGTGTGTGTGTGTGTGTGTGCGTGTGAGTGGGGTACATCACATCTCCTTAAGCACGGCCAACTGAAGCACTAGTTGCAGTTGAAGTTGAATTTTATTTGCTCAGCTGCATGCGGTGTGATTCAGACATTCGCATACTGACTCGCCACCGCACAGTGAAGCTACTTAACAGAACACCAGACTATCGAGTCTAGCCGTGTGGACACTTTGCTCTCCCTGCTCTCTCATTACCTCAGGCAACCCCACACAACTCCCAGGGATTCGAGGCACGCAGTCACTTTTGTGTGACTACAAAAAAATGGCAATTAATATCCCCAGGAGACTCCTGTGCTGCCCATCCATCTTGCCCTGCCCAACCCCAGCAACCCCCCCCCATCCCCACCTTCTCTTCTTTTGTCCGGAAGGAGGAGGAGGAGGAGGAGGAGGAGGAGGAGGAGGAGGAGGAAGGGCTGGGTAGATATGAGTGCTCACGGCTACACATGTTGTGCAGAGTAGTGGGAATAGCATCAAGGTTAAGGAGGAAGCCATGTAGTGGTGTGTGTGTGTGTGTGTGTGTGTGTGTGTGTATGTGTGTTTGTGTGTCTTTGTCTGTGCGAGACTTTGTGCGAGTGAGTATTGATTCATTCGTTAGAACATAAAAGCCGGTGCAAGTTCATTTGGAGACGTCATATTTATGTTTGTCTGCATATGGTATTATTTGTGTATTGTAGCCTATATTTGGTTGAATACGTAGTGACAGCACCTAGCACCAGCCTCTAGCTGACATATGTATTAACACTACATTATATTTAGAAACACCATAAGGCACCATCGTGCGTCACTAATGAATACAACTAATATCAGTATTATCAATATCTATTTCCTCGTGAGGACAGATAGGCAAGTCTGGCATTTACACTGAAAATTGTGTTTTTTGTTGTACATCATAACTATTTATATCACAAAATATTTATTTGTAAAAATGTGTATTTATTAAATACACATTTTGTATTTGTGTGGTTTGCACATTTTAGCAATTTGAATTAATTAAAAGTGAAGTTGGAAGTTGTGACTGAATTACTCATAGTCTTCACCACCGGCTGTCTAAAATATAACTGGCAGATTGCACAGATTCTCAGCCAACTTGAATCCAATTGCTGAAGTCAATGTTCCCTCACTGAAATCCTCCTTTTCGCTCAAAACATAAAATATATTCAATAAAATATACTAAACCTGAATACAAAAAAGTAAAATAAACACTATTTCCTATCATTGATGGCCTAACTAGTTAGATATTTGCATAGACAAAAAACAACCCCAGTTTTCTATTTGTATCCGATTGTCTGTGTATTATGTGTCATGTAAGTGCCATGTCCCGGCATTGCAAACCATTATCCCGAATATACATTTACATTTAGGGCATTTAGCAGACGCTTTTATCCAAAGTGACTTAAAATAAGTACATTTGTCAGAAGAGTGAAACAACAACATATCTCATGTCGCTACAGGGAGGATGTCACTAGAACAAGCTTCAAGCGCTCATAATTACTAAGTTAACCCATTCCTCGCATACGAGAGAGCTAGGGTAAAAAGACTTCAGGTGAACTCTGTATAGCCTCCTTCCTCACTAAGCCTATTGTATGTTTGTACGTCCTGGCACTTAAAAATAGCACTTAGCTTCGTGTAGCATTTTTACCCTAGCGCTTTGTTGTTTACCAGGAATGGCTTACTGAGCAATCGAGTGCCCTAAATGTAAATTCAGGAGAACGGTTTGCGATGCCGGGAGACATAACGCAGATGATCAGATGCTGTTATGGTTTAGCGGAGCAGGTGGACCCAAACGCAGGAGACACAGCAGGCACAGGACCTGAATAATCAATATTTATTCAATAATCACACTTACAAGACTCGGCAGCGTAGGCCAACAACACAGACCATGAACAAACAGAAACAATGCCAAGACAAAGACTGAACAGAAAAAACCGGGGCTAAAATACAACCAGAACTAATGAGGGAATGGGGAACAGGGGAGGCACAGAGGGAGCAGATAGGCTGGGGAAACACAAGGAGCAGGACGGGGCTGGAGAGGCCGATTCAGGACAGGTGAGTGGGTGGCAAGGGGGGGAAAGTGGAGGGCGTGACAGATACAAATAGACAACTGGGATTGTTTTTTGGTGTTTGGTTGTTATTTTTCTGTCTATGCAAATATGTAAATATAATGATACGATCATGATTTTTTTCAAAATCGTGTCTCAACAAATCGACGATAATCGCTCACCGATCAGGACTGCACACGTTCACCAGTCAAGCGAGTCCCAGCCCTAGTCTGGAGGAGCACACGCTACACAGGGCAGTCATCTGCAAGACCCGCTCAACATTGAGTAGATGAAGACAGCGAAGAAGCAGCTTGACCCAACAAGTACCATTAACCTGTTTTGCTCCCGCCCAGATGACAGCGATAGAGGTAACACTAAAGTCAAAATAATCATGGGAGAAAAGTAGACAATTGTAGTACAAAGGCCTGATTGAAATCACAGCTGAGAACTGACATGAGAATCAACGGTTGCAAAATGTAAAATCTGAAAACTTTACGTTTTTAGGCGACAACATTTGAATAATGCATCAGAATAAATCAACAAGCTAACCAAATGATTTCTTTGTTTGCCGCTCATCAAACAGGGATAATAGATTCACCGGTTACCTATGGGATTCAAAACCTCTGCTATTTGGTTTACCAATGGGAGAACACCACCTTAACATAACACCAAATTAACTATTTTCTCTCTCATTTCTTCCAGTAAGAAAATAGAAAAAGGCCTCCAGTTTTCTCGGCATTTGCCAGCCCGTCTCAGAACTATGCATCGGTCCCAGCTGTCATTCTGCAGCCATGTGCAACAGAGACAAACAAAACAGCGGGGACCGCTTTGTCTCTGAACGCAACCCATCGATCATAACATGGCTCCATACATTTCTTGGAAAAGAACTGAAATACACTGTGGAGCCAGTCGCCTGTGTTAGTGCGTGTGTGTGTGTGTGTGTGTGTGTGTGTGTGCATGTCTGTGTGTGCGTGTGTGCATGTCTGTGTGTGTGTAAGTGTGAAGACAGGAAGTCTGGAGACCCACATCCTCCATTGAGAGTGGAGACACCCACTCATCTGCCACCCTGCCCACCTCACCCACCCCACAAACTCCACCCACCCATCCCCCCCAGGCCCAGACTCGGGAAGCCGTCCACCAGCGTATGGTGGAGAGAGAGAGAGAGAGAGAGAGAAAGAGAGAGAGACAGAGAGAGAGAGAGAGAAATAGAGTGAGAGAGAGAGCTGTAAAACAGCAGTAGAAGAATTAAATGATGCAGAGGAAGGAAGTGGGGAGCAGGGTATAAGAGGACTAACATCAGTATGTCACCCTGTGCACACACACACACACACACAATGACACATAACACACAAAACAAAATGCACATATATTTTCACAACTCTAAGATGGGGCTCGGCAGGTGAGGAATAGTGATGGGGGGGGGGGGGCAGACACAGGGCCTCCAGCACAGAGCCGGGGCCAGGCTCTCTGCCCGGTGGGGGGAGACTGTACAGAAGCACCACTGACGAGGTAGTGAAGCCACATGCATGGCACCCAGTAGGTGTGCTTTGCAGGAAAGTGGCTTCTGCCCTTCAAAGCGCAATAGAGGATGAGGGGCTCCACTGGGCAGCGTCTCTTTAGCATATGCTAAAGAGACGCCGCAAATACCAACTATGACATGTCACATGATACGAGCCAACACTTTGTCTCACACCCACACGTCATAGCATGCGTGTGTTCTTGTGTGCGTGTCTGTGTTTTTGCATGCATGCGTGTGGGTGTGTGTGTGTGTGTGCCCTGCATGTCTGTTCTTGTGTGTCGGTGTGTGTGTCGGTGTGTGTGTGTGTGTGTGTTGGCGATAGACCCACTGATATTCCCTCTGCACAAACATAATCACGCATGCATTGGGAACACACACGCACGCACGAGCGTGGGCACACACACACACACACACCAAGAGAGATTATTAGAGGGAGCAGAGGAAGCGACACAGTAAAAACACATCATGTATATGCATGCAATCATAAAGTATTCAAGCTCACAGTTAAACACCCACACAATGACACATGCACAACTCAATCGACATACTTTTACCCATGGGTCCGCACCATTACAACAATGTTCTAGAAAAGGCTCCAATGAATTAATGTAATGTAACGCCTCGTACATACTGGTTGTGTAGAAAGTTGACACTCTTCTTTTTTTTTTTTGACGCAACCTAGTTGTCTGCGTAGGTCAGGTTTACTGCGTTGGATTTCTTACAACGCATGCGGGGCTGTAGACGCAACATGAACCCTCCTATAGGCAACTACGCCCACCAAGCAGGAGGCTTGAAGCCGGTGTAAGGACACGAGGGAAGACTTCATCTGGCACGTTGAGGATACTACAAAAGTTATGAATCTCTCAATATTAAGTCTGGTTAATACAAAAAAAAATCCATCAGCATTATGTTGCCATTAAGAAAGCTCAACCTGATCTAATGTGGATTTTTTTTTATATGCCTCCCAGTCCTGCGGGGGTTGTTCCCACAAGTTCACCGTGGCAGCCAAGGGTACGGTTCTCCGGATCACATTAAGTATAGGAGCCAGGAATGTGATTTATTCAGATGAGGTGTTACCTTCGATGCCGAAAAGCCACATACTGGTTGGCGTAGACAACGTCAGAAGCTGCAGCGGGCTTAGCCGTAGTTTTTATTCGCTGTCTCACACACACACACACACATACGCTGTATGCATGTATACACACTTGTGCTTGTTTATGAAGAGAGAGAGACAGAGAGGGAGGGAGAGAGAGAGAGAGAGAGAGAGAGAGAGAGAGAGAGAGAGAGAGAGAGAGAGAGAGAGAGAGAGAGAGAGAGAGAGAGAGAGAGAGGGAGAGAGAGAGAGAGAGGCGTCAAGATAAACATCACTTACTAAATACCAAATTACTGTGAGATGGCAATATTTAGTGGGGAATGCTGCTATCATATATCAGGTCACGGGCTGAGTCTCTCCCTGTAGAAACGGGCTCAGTGGCCTCTGATGAATTTTAAATGCCAATGCCTCCTGGCAAAGTGGCCTAGCATCCTTTCCTCTCTCCGCTCCCCGTTCGCTCTCTGTTCTCCCTTCCTTCTACTCCCTCTCCACCCCTCCTTCATCTCCCTCATCTCCCTCTCCTTCCTCTCCTACTGTTCCACTCTCTCTGTTTCCCTCTCCCCCTTCTCCTCCCTCTCCATCCCCCTCCCCCCCCCCCCCCCCCTTTCATCTCTCTCTCCTCTGACTCCTTCCTCACCTCCCTCTCCATCTCCTCTCTGTCCACCCTCGGCTCCCCTCCCCCCCTTTCCGTCTCTCTCCTTCCTTCTTCTCCTCCCTCTCCATCTCACCCACCTCTCTCTCTCTCTCTCTCTCTCTCTCTGATGCTTATTCTCCATCTGCTCACACTCTCTCTTTCACTGCCTCTCTGTCTCTCTGTCTCTGTCTATCTCTCTCCACCAAAGGCCTACCATCGGATAAAAGAAAAATATATACACTGTTAGAGAACTATCCCTGTACTGAAATGTTTTTTTTTCTATCCTCCCCATCCGCTTACTCGGCGACCAAACTTCATTCCAAACTATGTATTTGTCACAAGCACTTTTTTTCCCTTCCTCAGCTTCAAACATAGAAATATACAAACACGGATATTTCCTCTCCTGAATGTGGAGCGAAAGTCAAAGTAAGCGGTGCAGGAAGTCATCTGTTTACGGATACATGTATCCCTCAGCCACGGCGCTGTTTCCAATTACCTCCCATAACTGATCTTTTTTTGTGTTCAATCCATTGTACGGAGGGAGAAGGGGACAGGAGAGGAGGAGGTAGATCCAGAGTGATGTTCATAGTGAGGGCCAGTCGAATAGATAAGCTCTAACACATTCCAGACATGATCAATAATTAAATAGGGGATCATAACCAACCAGATCTGCAATAGTGACGACACACTTGCACATACTAGCATTTGTCTCGCTGTAGTGCGCTCATTACCTTTATGTTGGTCAAAGATGAATTCATGAACTTAACAAAACTCATATTTAACTCATGCCAAGCTCTGAGGACGCAACAAAGAGGGAGACCACGCGTGCCGATAACTAAATCAAAAGGTTTTATTTAAACCAAAGAGTACGTTACCAAAGGGTCCTATGACGGGCGTCGGTCTGTCGCGTCAGTAGTGGACTGTGGTGTGTGGATGTACGGACCGTGTGTACGGAGTGTTGTATGGGGTGGGATACAGAAACATATATAACCGAATAGTGGTGGCAGCCAGTCTCGTTCGTAGAGAATGAGAGAGCGAGAGCCTGAGGTGGCTGAACCTGGGCAGGCTGGACCTCCAGGCCCAAGCCTGCCCAAGTGAACCACATCACCTGACGACCCTCTCAGCTCCACCCTCCAGTCTCTGCCACCCACAGGTAACCAAGGGCAGAGACCTGTGGACTGAATCTATGGAGGTCTGCTCCATATGAGTACCTCTGGGTTCATATTGATAACAAAGTCCGCTGGAGGGACCGTGGAACTTCTCTGCCCTAAACTGCAACAGCTGATGTATTTTTTTTCTTTTTACATAAGACTTGGTGTCGGAGTCAAGCAGAAGCTCATGTTACTATTTTACCATGCAGTCTTAAAGAGTATCATAAGATATGGGATGTACAGCCTTGCATTGTAACTCTGTACAGTTGAAATCACAGATTGCTCGTCTGGTGCAGACTGCTATAAAAAACACTTTTCCTTTCAGACAATTTATGAGCAGTCTATAATCAGACAGGCACAGAAAATAGTGTCTGGTCCAACGGACATTGTCCACCCAGAGGTCCAGCTCTTACCTTCTGGTAGGAGGTTCAGGGTTGCTCAGAGCAGGCTGAACCGTTAAAATAATGACAGAAAAAACGAATTCCTGCCGATGTCCATTAAGATTCTCGACACTAACGGGTAATGGAGGTTGTTGGCCATGGGGGTTGTGCAACATGTTGCTTCAACACTTGCAGTTAATGTAGGATGTTGGCCATGGGGGTTGTGCAACATGTCGCCTCAACACTTACAGGCAGTGTTGGGCAAGTTACTTCAAATATGTAATTCATTACTTATTACTTATTACTGTCATTTCAAAGTAATTCGTTACATTACAATATTACTGTCTTTGAATTGTAAGGCATTACACTACTTTTGCATTACTTTTACATTACTTTCATCAAAATAACTGGAAATATGGATTTGGCGTTCTCAATAGATCTTATTGCGTTCAATGCAGCTCATTAAGACATCCAGTAGGAGGCGATGTGGTGCAGCAGCGGAGTTGGACTCTACATTCGGGAGTCCCGAATGTAGAGTCCAACTCCGCTGCTGCACCACATCGCCTCCTACTGGATGTCTTAATGAGCTGCATTGAACGCAATAAGATCTATTGAGAACGCCAAATCCATATTTCCAGTTATTTTGATGAAAGTAATGTAAAAGTAATGCAAAAGTAGTGTAATGCCTTACAATTCAAAGACAGTAATATTGTAATGTAACGAATTACTTTGAAATGACAGTAATAAGTAATAAGTAATGAATTACATATTTGAAGTAACTTGCCCAACACTGCCTGTAAGTGTTGAGGCGACATGTTGCACAACCCCCATGGCCAACATCCTACAGTAACTGCAAGTGTTGAAGCAACATGTTGCACAACCCCCATGGCCAACAACCTCCATTACCCGTTAGTGTCGAGAATCTTAATGGACATCGGCAGGAATTCGTTTTTTCTGTCATTAGTTTAACGGTTCAGCCTGCTCTGAGCAACCCTGAACCTCCTACCAGAAGGTAAGGAGCTGGACCTCTGGGTGGACAATGTCCGTTGGACCAGACACTATTTTCTGTGCCTGTCCTGATTATAGACTGCTCATAAATTGTCTGAAAGGAAAAGTGTTTTTTATAGCAGTCTGCACCAGACGAGCAATCTGTGATTTCAACTGTACAGAGTTACAATGCAAGGCTGTACATCCCATATCTTATGATACTCTTTAAGACTGCATGGTAAAATAGTAACATGAGCTTCTGCTTGACTCCGACACCAAGTCTTATGTAAAAAGAAAAAAAATACATCAGCTGTTGCAGTTTAGGGCAGAGAAGTTCACGGTCCCTCCAGCGGACTTTGTTATCAATATGAACCCAGAGGTACTCATATGGAGCAGACCTCCATAGATTCAGTCCACAGGTCTCTGCCCTTGGTTACCTGTGGGTGGCAGAGACTGGAGGGTGGAGCTGAGAGGGTCGTCAGGTGATGTGGTTCACTTGGGCAGGCTTGGGCCTGGAGGTCCAGCCTGCCCAGGTTCAGCCACCTCAGGCTCTCGCTCTCTCATTCTCTACGAACGAGACTGGCTGCCACCACTATTCGGTTATATATGTTTCTGTATCCCACCCCATACAACACTCCGTACACACGGTCCGTACATCCACACACCACAGTCCACTACTGACGCGACAGACCGACGCCCGTCATAGGACCCTTTGGTAACGTACTCTTTGGTTTAAATAAAACCTTTTGATTTAGTTATCGGCACGCGTGGTCTCCCTCTTTGTTGCGTCCTCAGAGCTTGGCATGAGTTAAATATGAGTTTTGTTAAGTTCATGAATTCATCTTTGACCAACATAAAGGTAATGAGCGCACTACAGCGAGACAAATGCTAGTATGTGCAAGTGTGTCGTGCACTATTGCAGATCTGGTTGGTTATGATCCCCTATTTAATTATTGATCATGTCTGGAATGTGTTAGAGCTTATCTATTCGACTTGGCCCTCACTATGAACATCACTCTGGATCTACCTCCTCCTCTCCTGTCCCCTTCTCCCTCCGTACAATGGATTGAACACAAAAAAAGATCAGTTAGGGAGGTAATTGGAAACAGCGCCGTGGCTGAGGGATACATGTATCCGTAAACAGATGACTTCCTGCACCGCTTACTTTGACTTTCGCTCCACATTCAGGAGAGGAAATATCCGTGTTTGTATATTTCTATGTTTGAAGCTGAGGAAGGGAAAAAAAGTGCTTGTGACAAATACATAGTTTGGAATGAAGTTTGGTCGCCGAGTAAGCGGATGGGGAGGATAGAAAAAATAAACATTTCAGTACAGGGGACAGTTCTCTAACAGTGTATATATTTTTTCTTTTATCCGATGGTAGGCCTTTGGTGGAGAGAGATAGACAGAGACAGAGAGACAGAGAGGCAGTGAAAGAGAGAGTGTGAGCAGATGGAGAATAAGCATCAAGAGAGAGAGAGAGAGAGAGAGAGGTGGGTGAGATGGAGAGGGAGGAGAAGAAGGAAGGAGAGAGACGAAAGGGGGGGAGGGGCCGAGGGTGGACAGAGAGGAGATGGAGAGGGAGGTGAGGAAGGAGTCAGAGGAGAGAGAGATGAAAGGGGGGGGGGGGGGGGATGGGAGGGAGGAGAAGGGGAGAGGGAAACAGAGAGATGGAACAGTAGGGAGGTGGAAGAGAAGGAGAGGAGATGAGGAGATGAAGGAGGGGTGGAGAGGGAGTAGAAGGAAGGAGAACAGAGAGCGAACGGGGAGCGAGGAGGAAAGGATGCTAGGCCACTTTGCCAGGAGGCATTGGCATTTAAAATTCATCAGAGGCCACTGAGCCCGTTTCTACAGGGAGAGACTCAGCCCGTGACCTGATATATGATAGCACGTTCCCCACTAAATATTGCCATCTCACAGTAATTTGGTATTTAGTAAGTGATGTTTATCTTGACGCCTCTCTCTCTCTCTCTCCCTCCTCTCTCTCTCTCTCTCTCTCTCTCTCTCTCTCTCTCTCTCTCTCTCTCTCTCTCTCTCTCTCTCTCTCTCTCTCTCTCTCTCCTCTCTCGTCTCTCTCTTCATAAACAAGCACAAGTGTGTATACATGCATACAGCGTATGTGTGTGTGTGTGTGTGAGACAGCGAATAAAAACTACGGCTAAGCCCGCTGCAGCTTCTGACGTTGTCTACGCCAACCAGTATGTGGCTTTTCGGCATCGAAGGTAACACCTCATCTGAATAAATCACATTCTGGCTCCTATACTTAATGTGATCCGGAGAACCGTACCCTTGGCTGCCACGGTGAACTTGTGGGAACAACCCCCGCAGACTGGGAGGCATATAAAAAAAAATCCACATTAGATCAGGTTGAGCTTTCTTAATGGCAACATAATGCTGATGGATTTTTTTTTGTATTAACCAGACTTAATATTGAGAGATTCATAACTTTTGTAGTATCCTCAACGTGCCAGATGAAGTCTTCCCTCGTGTCCTTACACCGGCTTCAAGCCTCCTGCTTGGTGGGCGGTAGTTGCCTATAGGAAGGGTTCATGTTGCGTCTACAGCCCCGCTGCGTTTGTAAGAAATCCAACGCAGTAAACCTGACCTACGCAGACAACTAGGTTGCGTCAAAAAAAAAAAGAAGAGTGTCAACTTTCTACACAACCAGTATGAGTACGAGGGGGCGTTACATTACATTAATTCATTGGGAGCCTTTTCTAGAACATTGTTGTAAATGGTGCGGAACCCATGGGTAAAAGTATGTCGATTTGAGTTGGTGCATGTGTCATTGGTGTGGGTGTTTTAACTGTGAGCTTGAATACGTTTATATTGCATGCATATACATGATGTGTGTTTTACTGTGTCGCTTCCTCTGCGCCCTCTAATAATCTCTCTTGGTGTGTGTGTGGTGTGTGTGCCCACGCTCGGTGCGTGCGTGTGTGTTCCCAATGCATGCGTGATTATGTTTGTGCAGAGGGGAATATCAGTGGGTCTATCGCCAACAGCACACACACACACACACCGACACACACACCGACACACAAGAACAGACATGCAGGGGCACACACACACACACACCCCCACGCATGCATGCAAAAACACAGACACCAGGCACAAGAGACACCACCCTGCTATGACGTGTGGGTGTGAGACAAAGTGGTTGGCTCGTATCATGTGACATGTCATAGTTGGAGTATTTGCGGCGTCTCTTTAGCATATGCTAAAGAGACGCTGCCCAGTGGAGCCCCTCATCCTCTATTGCGGCTTTGAAGGGCAGAAGCCACTTTCCTGCAAAGCACACTACTGGTGCCATGCATGTGGCTTCACTACCTCGTCAGTGTTGCTTCTGTACAGTCTCTCCCCCCACCGGGCAGAGAGCCTGGCCCCGGCTCTGTGCTGGAGGCCCTGTGTCTGCCCCCCCCCCCCATCACTATTCCTCACCTGCCGAGCCCCATCTTAGAGTTGTGAAAATATATGTGCATTTTGTTTTGTGTGTTATGTGTCATTGTGTGGTGTGTGTGTGTGCACAGGGTGACATACTGATGTTAGTCCTCTTATACCCTGCTCCCCACTTCCTTCCTCTGCATCATTTATTCTTCTACTGCTGGTTTTACAGCTCTCTCTCTCACTCTAGTTCTCTCTCGTCTCTCGCTGTCTCTCTCACTCTCTCTCTCTCTCTCTCCACCATAACGCTGGTGGACGGCTTCCCGAGTCTGGGCCTGGGGGGGATGGGGTGGTGGAGTTTGTGGGGTGGTGAGGTGGGCAGGGTGGCAGATGAGTGGGTGTCTCCACTCTCAATGGGAGGATGTGGGTCTCCAGACTTCCTGTCTTCACACTTACACACACACAGACATGCACACACGCACACACAGACATGCACACACACACACACACACACACACACACACACGCACTAACACAGGCGACTGGCTCCACAGTGTATTTCAGTTCTTTTCCAAGAAATGTATGGAGCCATGTTATGATCGATGGGTTGCGTTCAGAGACAAAGCGGGTCCCCGCTGTTTTGTTTGTCTCTGGTTGCTCATGGCTGCAGAATGACAGCTGGGACCGATGCATAGTTCTGAGACGGGCTGGGCAAATGCCGAGAAAACTGGAGGCCTTTTTCTATTTTCTTACTGGAAGAAATGAGAGAGAAAATAGTTAATTTGGTGTTATGTTAAGGTGTGTTCTCCCATTGGTAAACCAAATAGCAGAGGTTTTGAATCCCATAGGTAACCGGTGAATCTATTATCCCTGTTTGATGAGCGGCAAACAAAGAAATCATTTGGTTAGCTTGTTGATTTATTCTGATGCATTATTCAAATGTTGTCGCCTAAAAACGTAAAGTTTTCAGATTTTACATTTTGCAACCGTTGATTTCTCATGTCATTCTCAGCTGTGATTTCAATCAGGGCCTTTGTACTACAATTGTCTACTTTTCTCCCATGGATTATTTTGACTTTAGTGGTTACCTCTATCGCTGTCATCTGGCCGGGAGCAAAACAGGTTAATGGTACTTGTTGGGTCAAGCTAGCTTCTTCGCTGTCTTCATCTACTCAATGTTGAGCGGGTCTTGCAGATGACTGCCCGTGTAGCGTGTGCTCCTCCAGACTAGGGCTGGGACTCGCTTGACTGTGAACTTGTGCAAGTCCTGATCGTGAGCGATTATCGTCGATTTGTTGAGACACGATTTTGAAAAAAAATCATGATCGTATCATTATATTTACATATTTGCATAGACAGAAAAATAACAACCAAACACCAAAAAAACAATCCCAGTTGTCTATTTGTATCTGTCACGCCCTCCACTTTCCCCCCCTTGCCACCCACTCACCTGTCCTGAATCGGCCTCTCCAGCCCCGTCCGCTCCTTGTGTTTCCCCACCTATCTGCTCCCTCTGTGCCTCCCCTGTTCCCCATTCCCTCATTAGTTTCTGGTTGTATTTTAGCCCCGGTTTTTTCTGTTCAGTCTTTGTCTTGGCATTGTTTCTGTTTGTTCATGTCTGTGTTGTTGGCCTACGCTGCCGAGTCTTGTAAGTGTGATTATTGAATAAATATTGATTATTCAGGTCCTGTGCCTGCTGTGTCTCCTGCGTTTGGGTCCACCTGCTCCGCTAAACCATAACAGCATCTGATCATCTGCGTTATGTCTCCCGGCATCGCAAACCGTTCTCCTGAATTTACATTTAGGGCACGCGATTTGCACAGTAAGCCATTCCTGGTAAACAACAAAGCGCTAGGGTAAAAAGTGCTACACGAAGCTAAGTGCTATTTTTAAGTGCCAGGACGTACAAACATACAATAGGCTTAGGTGAGGAAGGAGGCTATACGAGTTCACCTGAAGTCTTTTTACCCTAGCTCTCTCTCTGTATGCGAGGAATGGGTTAACTTAGTAATTATTAGCGCTTGAAGCTTGTTCTAGTGACATCCTCCCTGTAGCGACATGAGATATGTTGTTGTTTCACTCTTCTGACAAATGTACTTATTTTAAGTCACTTTGGATAAAAGCGTCTGGCTAAATGCCCTAAATGTAAATGTATATTCGGGATAATGGGTTTGCAATGCCGGACATGGCACTTACATGACACATAATACACAGGACAATCGGGATACAAATAGAAAACTGGGGTTGTTTTTTGTCTATGCAAATATCTAACTAGTTAGGCCATCAATGATAGGAAATAGTGGTTTATTTTACTTTTTTGTATTCAGGTTTAGTATATTTTATTGAATATATTTTATGTGTTTGAGCGAAAAGAGGATTTCAGTGGAGGAACATTGACTTCAGCAATTGGGATTCAAGTTGGCTGAGAATCTGTTGCAATCTGCCAGTTATATTTTAGACAGCCGGTGGTGAAGACTATGAGGTAATTCAGTCACAACTTCCAACTTCACTTTTAATTAATTCAAATTGCTAAAATGTGCAAACCACACAAATACAAAATGTGTATTTAATAAATACACATTTTTACAAATAAATACACATTTTTACAAATAAATATTTTGTGATATAAATAGTTATGATGTTACAACAAAAAACACAATTTTCAGTGTAAATGCCAGACTTGCCTATCTGTCCTCACGAGGAAATAGATATTGATAATACTGATATTAGTTGTATTCATTAGTGACGCACGATGGTGCCTTATGGTGTTTCTAAATATAATGTAGTGTTAATACATATGTCAGCTAGAGGCTGGTGCTAGTGCTGTCACTACGTATTCAACCAAATATAGGCTACAATACACAAATAATACCATATGCAGACAAACATAAATATGACGTCCTCCAAATGAACTTGCACCGGCTTTTTATGTTCTAACGAATGAATCAATACTCACTCGCACAAAGTCTCGCACAGACAAAGACACACAAACACACATACACACACACACACACACACACACACACACCACTACATGGCTTCCTCCTTAACCTTGATGCTATTTCCCACTACTCTGCACAACATGTGTAGCCGTGAGCACTCATATCTACCCAGCCCTTCCTCCTCCTCCTCCTCCCTCCTCTCCTCCTCCTCCTCCTCCTCCTCCTCCTCCTCCTTCCGGACAAAAGAAGAGAAGGTGGGGATGGGGGGGGGGTTTGCTGGGGGTTGGGCAGGGCAAGATGGATGGGCAGCACAGGGAGTCTCCTGGGGATATTAATTGCCATTTTTTTGTAGTCACACAAAAGTGACTGCGTGCCTCGAATCCCTGGGAGTTGTGTGGGGGTTGCCTGAGGTAATGAGAGAGCAGGGAGAGCAAAGTGTCCACACGGCTAGACTCGATAGTCTGGTGTTCTGTTAAGTAGCTTCACTGTGCGGGTGGCGAGTCAGTATGCGAATGTCTGATCACACCCGCATGCAGCTGAGCAAATAAAATTCAACTCAACTGCAACTAGTGCTTCAGTTGGCCGTGCTTAAGGAGATGTGATGTACCCCACTCACACGCACACACACACACACACACACACAAACACCTCCATTGTTTGCATCCCCAGCATACAGCAGAATACAGAGAATGCAAAATGTACAGTCATGCCCAGCGTTGCATACTATCATACCCTGAGAAAGATGTTTCTTTCCTTTCTTAAACGTAGCTAAGGCATGAGCCACGCTCATTCCGCTGCCACAGCAGCTTTTACAGCTGAAACACAGCTATCGCACACTATAATGCTAATGCAACTATAATATGCGAGTGCAACTATACTATGTAACGATTTTGTGTTAAAGCTATTTAGGTAATGTGTGCGCATCACCAATCCCTTGCAAAATCACCCACGCTACTGGAGTGTTCACAGGAACTACTGCAGACGCAACTATCGGCATTCAGCTCCAACACCTTATCCCGACTTGTCCTCAAGAATACATCAACTCGACAAGGCCTGCCATTTTCCACACATATAAACGTGAAATTATTTATTTCAACGTAGGCTACCGGTATTCATTTTCCCAGAAAGTGTTGTGGCTAGCGTCGCTGGTAATCGCATAACCCAAATGTTGACAGTGAGCGGTTGCCTAACGAGACATTATTCCCCGTGTTTAGAACAATGGCTACCATTCATGACGAAAGCTCGGCTCCTGCAATGCGTATTTCAATGTATTTCAACAGATTTCAAACAAAACTTTACTGAGTTCTTGCTCAGTGTGTCCATAAATACTTTGCTTGTGTGTGGGATTCATCCCAGGCCCCACTGACTCATCTGAATAACACATTTATCTCTTCCTAAATGCAGCTTTTGGGTTTTGTTTTCCGGGCATCAGGAGTCAGGGCCTGGAACGATGTCATGTTATTAATGAATGTCCTGAATGTATTAATGTTCTGTGCTCAGTGACTCAGTACCCTCGAACAACATCGCTAATTATCTTGTTAGGTTATCTGCGTATTTATTGGGCCAATTCCCAACAAATGCATGCACGCATGTGTTTCACTGTGCTTTGAAAGCTAATTTAGTCCGACAACAGGACCAGCCAAGTCCAAGGCTATAGGCTAAGGGACAGAAGGACCTTGACAGCAATATAATGTAGTGTGTGTGGTGGTGTGTGTGTGTGTGTGTGTGGTGTGCGTGTGTGTGGTGTGTGTGTGGGAGGTGTGTGTTGTGTGTGTGGTGTGTGTGTGTGTGTGTGTGTGTGTGTGTGTGTGTATGTGTGTGTGTGTGCATGTGTGTGTGTATGTGTGTGTGTGTGTGTGTGTGTGGTGTGTGTGCGTGTGTGTATGTGTGTGTGTGTGTGTATGTGCGTGTGGTGTTATGTGTGTGTGGCATGTGCATGTGTGTGTGCGTGTTGGATGCTGAATATGTGGTGTGTTGTGGCGAGGACGCCTTGAACCTTCAAGACACAAAGCGTTGATGGAATACAAAAAAAAACAAATAGAAGTCACATGTTGACTTACGCAGCTTCACTAAATAACTGTCGGTAGAAATATATTCGCTTCAACATACAGGCCCAAAAATATGGCAGCCATTGTCTGAGATTGTAGACACAACTGTCTGCATCGCGACACCAAATACATATTAGCCAGAAGGTGAGGCAGACGAAGAAGATAGGAAATACAGGTGACGAAAAGACAAGGTTGACGGGCAGAAGGAAATGGGACCAGATATGCGGTACAATATGCGAAAACTATAATGACAAGAGAGAGAGAGAGAGAGAGAGAGAGAAAAAAAAGAGAGAGACCATAGAGAAAGTGTCTGGAGAGCAGCCAGATTTACAGGAGTGTGTCCAGCAGCTGGTCAGACTATAGTATTTGCTTTATTGGCCTTAGAGCACTGTTTATCTACTGGGATGGAAACCCCCCCCCCCTTCACCATACCACACTACCCTCAGTGCCCTCAATGCACTAAGACACATGGGCACACACATGCAGACACACACACACGCTAACCCACACACACACACACACACATGCATATCCATAGGCGAGCAGTGGAATTATCACATAATAGATCCTTGACCCATATCCGGTGAGCAGTCACCTGGAAATGGAACGGGTCTGAAGGGATGGGAGAGGGTGAGGGGTGGGTCAGGTTTAATTTGGTCTTCATTGGGGTGTTTTACCCAGGTTCTTGTGGTGGATTCATTACCAACATGAGATACCATCTACATAAATTGTGGATGAGACCAATACCACCAGCGCCACCACAAAGTTAACAGATGCATCGCCAGAGGATATCTCTCATCCACCATCAACGCCTCCTCAGCCATCTCGCCTCAGATTATTACTATCAAACAGGATTTGATTTTCAGTCAAGAGAGTTCATTCATAAACTAGATTGTGTGGCAACCTCAAACGGTGCATCCCACACAACAAATGTGTTCAAAATGCATATTGTTTGTCTTCAACTGACACATGGCCTATTCTTCTATTTTTTTTCTTCTTCTTTCCTCTGCCTTAGCTTCATTTGAAGCACTGACACATTGGGCTGGCATGAAAATGTAAGGAAATTTACCAGCGTAGCATAGCAGTGCTGAGAGGCCGCGTTGAATTATAGCAAGACAAAACAAATCGATAAGCAGTCCACCCTGTTCCATTATCTGGCGGGAAAAAAAGTGAACCGCCACAGCACCCGACAACAAGGGCACAAACACGTGAATAGTTTGATGAGGGGGAGGAAGAGGAAGAAATAAGATGAATTCCTGTTTCATTTGAGAAGCACACACACGCACACAAACACATGCACGCACACACGCACACTTACACTTACACACACAAACACACACACACACACACACACACTATATCCTCCTATTGATTGTGGACACGCTGGGTGGAAACTATTAGTGAGTTATGCAGTATTCAGCAGGGCCCAGATGAGCAAACGCCCTGCAATGCCTTTACCACTGCCAAACAAATCCAATACGCCGTTAAAAGTTATGATCATCACACTCATACTTGAGACGCTTTGAGGTTCTGAATGAAAAAAAGCGCCCATAAAGGGTGCTTTTTATACAATGTCATCGTTCATACATGTCATCTCTAATCACAGAATAACTTCCACCTTGGACAGCTGGCAGCAGGGCAGGGCTGTTTCATATCTTACATATTGTATCTTATATATTGTGATTTGGCTCCTATTCCTAACACTATGTTTACAATTTAGCCATTTAGCAGACACTTGTATCCAAATTTACTTACGGTGATGTTTTTTCTTTCGATTGTGGTCAGGCATCTTGCTCAAGGACGGCTACAGGTAGACTGCAGACATTGGGGTTCGAACCCGGAACCGTTCGGCTGGGTGTCAAAAACCCTAACCTCTAAACTATCCTGCCCTCTTTCTCTGTGTCTTCATTAATTTACATTTACATTAATTTACACTTACATTTAGGGCATTTAGCAGACGCTTTTGTCCAAGAGCGACTTTCAATAAGTACATCTGTCGGTAGAATTCCTTGCTTGTTCTTGACCCCATAGTTTATTGCTATTTTTATGTTGCCCAGCCACCACTGGGGTGCAATAAAGGAAGAGGGGTCTTAGCTGAGATCAATGCTGGAGAAGGGGGGGGGGGGGGGGGGGGGGGGGGGGGGGGGGGGGGGGGGGTACTTCTGCTCCCTTCCCTACCCTACTGAGACCCCCTTCTCTGCCTCCGTCACCATTACCCCTACTCTGGGGTGAAATAAAGGTGCCCTTCACCCCTGAGATGGAGCGAGTGTGATGACATGATGGTGTTTTGGGAGTGGTTGGGGGGGGGGGGGGGGCGGTGTTGCCACAACCGGCGGGTTAAGAAACCCTTTACTTTTAAAGGCAGCACTATGAAAGACTTTAGATTAGAAGTGTAAGACCAGACTGGGTGCCCAGATTGTTGAATGTGTTTTCTTTTGGTTTTTCTATATCTCCTCAACCGCATGTTAAGATAGAGCAAAACGCTGCAATAAAATTATAATGAACTCTATATGAAATAATGATAAGCACCAAGCACGAGTGTCTTGCTAGCCCTTGACCCTATGCTCACAATAAAAGGTACGATGACAAATCAATTGTAATTTCCATTTTGTGCATTAGCCTAACAACCCTGAAAAACAGCTTGTCTCAGAACTAGACAATCTGACTGCTTTAAGATAGAGAAAAACCTTTCAGCACAGGAGGTTTATATCAGACTTAGAAACTGTACCAAACAGTTTTACATTCTAAAAAGTACAAAAGAAAAAATGACATAGAAACATAAAATATACAATAACTTGAAAATAACATAACAAATATTAAAACATAGTTTCAGTGGTAACAAGCGTTGAATTATTTTGGCTTAGGTGAGCCTCCTTTGCCATCCAGGGAACATATTGTTTGTTTACTCTGCTTGCGTTTCATGTAATTATACGTTCAGTCGATATACGTCACATAGACAGAGTTCATAAACAGAGAAACCGCTCACTTGATGGATGTATTTTAATCTGCAATATGTTTTAAATGACTAGAGACCAACAAGCTTGCGTATCGTCAATACAAAATAAGATTTGTTGATTCCCAGATGAAAGAGAGAAGCCCGTTTCCCAATAAACAAAATGAGTTTTCTGTCTGTCAGACATGGAAACCCGACTCATTTAACCTTGCTTCTCGTAATGGCCAGTCAGCTAAGAGAAATGTGTGTGTGTGTGTGTGTGTGTGTGTGTGTGTGTGTGCATGTGTGTGTGTGTATGCATGTGTGTGTGCATGTGCGTGTGTGTACAAGGCTGCATGTGTGGGGGTAGAGCTTTAGATCTGGGAATAATCAATTACTCAATACTTTAATGAAGGCACACAGAGGTAAATTTGCTCTGTAAAATGGTGTGTTGTTGGGAGAGGAAGTACATGAGTGACGAGGGACAAACACAGTAAGGCTGTCAGGTAATGCACATGGGGTCGTGGGAGATTTCTGACTTATAAGCTATAGATATTTGGCCCGTATATACCAACAGTGATTATAAACCATTTGTAGCCATAAGAAAACCGCTACTTACTACTTCACTGGGATATGATGATATCACAGGCAGATGTTCATTAAAAGGATGTGTGAGGAAACAGATGCACAACGTAAGAAGCTGGGGTCCGCTATGGGGACAGGAAAATGGGGTCATGGGTCAAAAACCATTCCACTGCTTTAAGGTCATAGAATATCAATATTAATAGATGTAAAGCCACAGGGAACCACACAACACCTCCTTGAACAAACCCTGCTGGAATTTTGCCGGTGGCTAAATGACAACACACAATTTCTGGCCCCGTGGAGAGAAAGGTAGGATTTAACAGCAGCTTTGCTCCATCATAAAGGAGCAATCAAGCACCAAATGTATCCATAACCGATGGACATTGTAAGCAATCAGGAGGAAGTGAGTGAAATGGGTCTGATTTTCCAGATCCGGCTTTCATTTTCTCGCCTATTTTTTGAAGGAAAGAAGAGAACATCTGCGAAGTATTAAATGAAACCAATTTTTTTTGTAAGTTTGTATGAAAACAAAGCATAATAAACAAACAGGGTTTCATATTAACGGGAGATACGGGGGCATAGAGTCAGGGAAGAACACTATGCGCTCTGCAAACACTTTGAAATTCGGGTTATGAAAAGCTACAAAACGGGCTGCGTTTCAGCAAGAGTTTCTCCTCTTCATACTTCACAATATATAAATCATGAAGTGTGTGTTGATGCACTACAAAGCAGAACAATGAGTTGCAGGGTTGATGGTACAATTTCCTTATCAGTTCATGGTTTTCTAAACACTATGTGATTCAGGCTGGCTCTCTGTCTGCAGTGATGGGAGGCCCCCAGCTTCGTACCTTATTAAATGTGCAGTGTTGCAGTGGGAAATCATAGTGAGGTGTAAAAAGCTCCATATTCTGCTGCAATACATCCATTTTCTATATGCTGTGATTGTCAGAAAAGGACAAAAAACTCATTCATCCTAATATACAAATGTGATAAAAGAAAGGCTTTCTTTCCATTTGGGGTAAAAGGGGGCATTACTAAGCTCGGCTGCCGTATAACTCTACTCAGTGACGATAGATGAAGTACTGATGTGTCTCAGGTATCACACCGTTTCTATATTTGATTGAAAACATCAGACCTTGACAGTTTGACAACCCAGAAAATAATAAGTCAAGGGTGAGACCAAGGTCAAACGCTGGCTGTGTGGATTGAGGACATAGGTAAGCAGTATACAAAGACAAAACCCACCAGGGTTCAGGGATGTCGTATAACGTGGGCCTGTGAAGCCCTTTGAGACTGTAATTGTGATGATGGGGCAATATTACAAAGATATTTGACCGCACTTGTCTTGCCAAACCGTGGTGGGCAGGCCGATGATGGCCGAACCACTATGCACCACCACACCCGACGTGACTTTTGATTCAGAGCGATATATGACAGAAAACAAACTCAACACAGTAGCTGTCTGAAAATCTGCTTCAGATGATGCCACTTGGATTTTATTATAAAAAGACAAGCTCATTAGCCACTTATCAGGTGCTTTCACAAAGGCTCCTCTTTCTTTTCATTTCACACGTTATCTGATGAATAAAAAGTATTTGCCAGTTTGGTTCCTCGTTGTGAAGGCAGCTGGGCGAAAGAGGCTAGCCGGTGATTTTCTCAAGGACAACTGCCCACCCCTGTGAAGTGGTCTGCTGTGGTCTCCAGCGTGGCAGCCAGCAAGCTGTGTGGTTACATAAACTTCTAAAAGTACTGGAGAGTGGCTGGCGGCCGGCGACTCTAGGCTGGAGTGTTGTTCAACGTTCACCTTCTCCACCACCACCACAGATGCAGCCCAGTAATAGCTGGCTCCCTTGTTCTTTCATTCTTCCTATCGCTCTTTTCTTTCTATCAATCTTTCTTTTTTCCATTTGTTCTTTCTTTCATTCTGTCATTCGTTGTTTTTTTTTCTCTCTCTCTGTCTCTTCCTCTCATATTTTTCTTTCATGCTTTCATTTTCTTTCCCTCTTCCTCTCATGTGTTGAGAGGAAGAAGACATCACTTGGGTGATAGTTTGAAGGGGTGATATGGTGGCATTGCTTTTTTTGGAATGCAATTGCATGGCCCCCAGCAAACATTTAATTCCTGCTAGTGTGTCTGCTGTGTATGTGTGTGTGTGTGTGTGTGTGTGTGTGTGTGTGTGTGTGTGTGTGTGTGTGTGTGTGTGTGTGAGCGTGTGTTGTCCATGAGCAGACACGTAAGCATCTGCGTGGGTGCGGTTCTGCGTGTGCATGTTCTTTTTTTCCTTTTTTTAAAAATCTGTGCGTGTGTGTTCATCTCTCTGAGTGACGGAAAGATCGTCTCTAATTAAAATCATCATTTGTTGCCGCGGGGAACGGTAAGCGTTGTTGCGGCGACAGTCAGCCTACTGCGTCCCCCGAGCAATGGAACCACAGCTAATGAGACACGAAGAGGTAGTTCTGCCACCAGAAGTGTTGAGAAGCTCCCTCTCTCTCTCTCTTTCTCTCTCTCTTTCTCTCTCTCCCTATCCCAGCATCCCTCTTGCCTGTTAACTCAGCTGTTGCTTCCTCTCTAATCTCCTCAGATCTGCTTTATAGACGGACAGATCTTTTTATTTCGTTCTGTACAAGCCACAATATGCAGCAGCCTATACTTGGAACCACACAGACAAAAACAGCCTTAATTTGGTTTTGAAAAATAACTGTGTGCTGAATTGAACTATGCTGGAGATCAAAGTAGACGCATCAAGGAGAGAGATTTATACTCGAATGCACTGTATTAAATGGGACTATTTTGTTTTAATCCTTTGTTCTTCTCAGTTTTGAATTTCCAGATTCAAGGCTTCGCTCCGTTCAACCGAGTGTCAGCTCTGTACTTCCGTCCATCTCTTCTCTTTTTCTCCTGCTTGTCCATTAGCCTTCCTATTAGTCCACTCTCCACGTTTTCCCTGCACGTGTTCTCATTTAGCATTTTACTCTTTCTCTACTCGCTGCAACATCTCCACTCCTCTCTCAGGCTCCCTGCCTCTTAAAACCGACCCCCACCTCTCCTTTACCTTGATGAAGACGTTGCATTTATGGCGCGTTAAGATAGCTTTGGACTGTGTGCGAGCACAAAAGAGCGTTTTGACATTCTGCACAGCACCATTTATCCCTACTGTGGTCTGCTGCCTTATCTTCCCGCTCTCGTTTGCTCGCAGACATACCCACCATGTTGATCATTTCTAATTTTAGTGTTGGGGGGGAGAACACAATCCTAAGGAAGACATCATAGTGTTTGCAATATGAATATGTTAAAATATTAAACAATTATTCAACCAATTCAGCCAGCATAAGGGCACATACTATCTATCCGGCTATCAATGTCCTTTAAAACAACATGAAACAGTTGCTTAGAGATTGGCTTTAGGGTGTTGCCTGTATTAATATTTGCTGCTTTTAGGTAGTTGTGGGCTATAGTGCGCTGGAAAATACACTCAGAATGAGCATCTTGGGGGTAAGTAAAATTGGACAAATACAATGATGAAAATGGTAAGAATGCCCAAATTATTTTGTCACAAGGTTGACTACTTTTATTGAAACGTGAGTGACATGCATTTCCACTTCATCTTCAAGGCTGTTGTTTTGGCCAATGGATAAAATACCTTGTCTGCACGTCAATCACGTTTCTCCTTGTGAGGCATCATTTCCAATGTTTTCCACTTACGTTTCAAAAGGCACAATATAATCTAGCTCTCATTTCAGATAGCTGATACATGCAAAGCTGCCAGTCACCTAAATTCACCTAGCAATTTCCTTGTTTTCCTCCCAAAATTATCAATTTCTTCCCCATTTATCCAGCAACAAACCTGCTATCAAATCTTCATATGTACTGCTTGTGCCAAGCCTATGGTATACTATTTATACACCTCAGAGGTCATTGCTCCTAAAAAAAACAACACCAACAATATTGGAACCCTTAATAGCACCTCAACACATTCCTTGGCATAGTAATGTGTGGTGTATGTAATGTAGAGTACACCTCTTGTTAAAATTCAATCTTGGTGTTATTAGAGACTAATAGAAAGAGATTGCAGAGACACGTGGGTGCTATTTTCAGTTCAACTGATACAACTCTTTAACATACATATTGGCCCATATCTGTTCTACACAAATAAGTAAATTAGACAATATTGTGGGATAGTCGTTCATCTCTAATTGACCAATAGATTCTACTAATGCAACTCGTTGCCTCTGTAAAGTGCCTGAACACTGCAGCTTCCAGGTAGCCTATTTAATTGTGATTGTAATTTTGAGTAAAGGAAAGCATTACATTTAATGACAAAATTAAGAGCCTCTGAGGGACAAATATTTTAATCAACAGGGATTAGGCCTGTGTTTGAATAAATGTCATAATAAATTATATACAGTTAAATTACAAATAGGCCTACTAATGGCAAATAATACCCAATGCTATAACGCCTCATGCCGTGAGAGTGTTTAGGCCCTATTATTTAGTATTGGTGTCTATATTTCTATTTTCTATTTTAACCGTGCATTTGGATCAAGTGAATGTTATTTTTGTTTTGTTGTAACTAGGCTAAACGAAATGTAGGCCTACACGATCAAAAAAAAAGTGTTGCATTGTTGATTGATTGCTTATCGATTGGTTAATGGGCGGATGACCCCAACATAATAAGGCCATGGGAAGTCTGTAGCATGTCTGTGCGATGCCTCTAGGTCGTTTTAAACGATCGCTCTGTGAACGCCCTGCAGCGTTAAAAAGGCGGGGTTACCTTTATCGTCATTGCTTGTAAAAGAAAATGTATTTAAAACATTTTTTTTAAAAGTAAAAGAAATGTCTGCACGATTGGACTAGCATGTTAGCCTACCGAAAACATAGCCTATACCGGATAAGCTAATTGCTACACTTCCGACCAGCGCGTGCTTCACACAGAGGGCGGGAAAACGCTTCCCTCCTCATTCCACCGCAAGCGTCGACGCAATGACTTCCCTGAGCATCTAACCCCCCCCCCCACACACACACACACACACACACACACACCCTTCTCCTCCTTCTCCCCCTCCTCCTCCTCCTTCATCTTTTTTTTTTTCCCGGGACATTTCTAACCACACGGTGGCCCCATGACTCTCCCCACACAGACGCTCCTCCTCGCCTCCGCTCCGCCGTAACAAAAAAAAAAAGGAAAAAAAATCCAGTCCTCCTGCTGCTCCTTCTCGCTCGCTCATTCCTCATCCCTCCTGTTCGGGCTTATAGCCTTACCCCACCAGTCGGAGCCTGAGCCGGAGCAGGAGCCGGAGCCGGAGCCGGGAGCCTCTTCCTCCCCCCCCTCCTCCCTCACCTCCTACCTCCAGCAAGCCAGGCGCGAGGATGGTCGGCGGCTCGTGCGCCCGCCGGTTGGCCCGCCGCTCGCGGTCCGCGCTGATCGCGGCTCTCACCGTGCTGCTCGTGCAGACGCTCATCGTCTGGAACTTCAGCAGCCTGGACTCCGGAGAGGACGGGAAAAACACCGGCGGCGGCGGCGGCGGGTCCAGCGTCCGGGAGAAGCGGGACCACGCCGTCGCGGGCGGAGGCAGAGCCGGTTTCGACCCGCCACGCCGCGGCAGTTCAGCGGCAGCAGCACCAGCCGCAGCAGCAGCACCACTCGCCCGGGAGAGGAGCGGTCCCGTCACATACAACAGCCGGTAAGATATACCACGCGCGATATATTGAGACACGATATTCGGTTGTTTTTTTTTGGGGGGGGGGGGGGGGGGGGGGGGGCTGAGCGAGCGCGAGCCCACGAGGACCGACACGCAAGTCAAACACGCATCCCCAAAAGCCAGTGCGACGACCGGGCCTCCCAAAATGAATGGATGTGGTCGTGTGCGTAAAATGTCAATTAAAACTGTGGAAAACGTGTGCGTGTGTGTGTGTGTGTGTGTGTGGGGGGGGGGGGGGGTGACATTGTGTCGTTACCGGCTAATGTGAAAAGCGACAAAAAATAATGTGCTTTTATATGTGATGTGTCCACATGGTGATGTTTTAGGGTCCCCTGTCCCTATTTAGATAAATGGCCAAGACTGGGCTGGTGTGTGGTGTGTGTGTGTGTGTGTGCGTGTGTGTGTGTGTGTGTGAACTCGGGGCATTTGGGTTTTTGTCTAAGGAGATATTCGGGTGTGATGAGTCGTATAATTAAAGAAATCGTTGGTAAAATAGACAAGTTTGTTAATGAACAGCTCCGAGGGGGGGGGGGGGGGGGGGGGGGGGTTGCTCGGTTTGGCCGGCGGACCGCCATCTATTAAAGTTAAATGGGCATTTGTGTTGAAACACAGCAACACATGCTATGTGTTAAACAGTCAGTGTTGTGTGCTGTCGTGTAGGGCTACTGTTGTGTCAGCCTACTTGATTTTTTAACAGAGGAACGGCACAACTATAGGCCTATATTAGATGCAATTTTGTCTTTGAATAAAAGAGACCATACATTAATCACACCCATTAAAATAGACTCAACACGTTGAGACACAAAGTAGACCGCTCCAAAAGTATTCACTTGAAATTAGACTTTGTATTTGATGGTATCGTTATTATGGTTAATTTCCATGAAGTCAACCAAATAAACAAACTTGTTCCTTTACTGTGAAATGAATAGGCTACAACTTAACATATACCCATGCACCCATCTGTCTAAAATGCATTATTATTAACTAAATATGACATGAAGCTGGGAATCCTTATAATACCATATATATATATATATATATATATATATATATACCCAAAGGAGCATTGTTTGCCTTCAGAGTTCACCGGAGATGCCTTGTGTCGTACGGGACTCCTGCCTGTACCTCGGCCACCGTGAAGCGGTAATTGGCTTTTGATAGGCTACAGATCGTGTGAGCTATACGGTGAGCGCCGCAAGTGCAATCAGTCATTCTTCACACGCTTGCACCGTCGCCTGTCTTCTACGGTGATTTCTACGGCGACTCGCTCAATTCATCTGCCGCGGTGTGACTCTCGGTGCCTCGCTCGCCTGCTCCTCTGGGTTATCGCCACCTTGTGATGTACATGTATAGCTATATCTATATATCTATATATTTATATATGGAAAGCGAGAAAGTCACTCCAAGGACAGTATAGGCTTTTGATGGAGTCATTTGGATCAGCTCGGCTTGGCAAGGGAACTTCTTTTTCAACACTTGACTCGGTCCGTCCAAGCCCCCTCCTTCACACTGTCTCCTCCACCCGTCTACCACTGAGGGAATGCTGAGGGTATTAGTAACAGTTTTGGACGCTTGATAATAGAGGCAAAATGACCGAATGGATGTACTTTTAATCTTTTTAATTGTCTGAAGAGAGGGCTTTGTCTTAATCTCCTGTCCTTACAGGATGAGACTGGTATGATTCCATGTCCTTGTTGTTTCCCAGAATCCCCATTGAAACATGAGATGTATTGTCTGCAGAAGGTTTTGCCTCGAAGCGACGCAGATGTTTTAGGGAAAAAAATATGATGGGAGAAACACAACATGTCCTCAAGGATGGGGTCCGCGAGACCAGAGCAACAGCACAGCCCCCGCTGGGATGTGGTAGAATGTGTTTTAAGTCAACTAAGACTTGCGGCACGTATCTGCCATCCGCCAGACAGACGATACATGAGCAGCAGGAAGAAAAATAACGTCAGAAATTCTCAGCCGTCATTTCGTTGCCGATGTCGTCAATGAGAAAATACAATCATGCCGGTCTTGTTATTTAAATTATTTTAAAAAATGGCCACTTAAGTCTGATTGCCTGCTTTCAAACTGTAAATGTCTCACACACACACACATAATGTTGGTGAAAAATAATTTGTTGGTCGAGCGGTTGGCGAGTGCTTTCGCTCTCCACTCTGAGAGTCTCACTCACTGTGTTCCTACCGCGTCTGGAGGGGTCAATGCGGTGTCAGGATCATATACTCTCTCTATGGGTGGGTTAGCTTTGCAGTCCTTGTTGTCATTAAGCGTTGTTTAGTCACCACTGGCTCCTGTGCGTGAGTGCCGCTGATGAACACAGAAATTAAGGTTTTCTGTGGAAGATATTCATCCTACTAGTGGCTCCGTCTGAAGCCATTGGGAACGGAAGGCGCTGAAGTTTGTTACGTTATTTGTTCGTTTCATTTTTTGATGTCACGATAAGGTGTCACAGTGTCATTCACCTCCACTAACAATTGAGGAAAATTGTATTCAATTTTTTGTAATACAAACAACTACAATAACCTCAGCTTTGAGTTGATTGTTGATTTTAGCTTTATCTTTCTTTCAAAAGACGTGGTATTGTTTGGGGTCATATGCGATTCACTCAAGCGCTTCTCAGTTAGTTCCCACTGGCTAAGGCCTTCAAATTGTAGCCGTGTTCAAGGGCTAATACGAAATGTGTTTTGCATTTAGGGGCCGCTGCCGAAATCTTTTATTGCTATACCAGTCTATTTTTCCCATGGCAATCCTGCTCCTGCATCAACACCACACAGTGATTCATACTGCTGTTGTCTGTGACTCACACTCACACACACACACACACACACATGCGCATGCACACAGAAATTCACAGACACATGCATGAACGCACTTACCACACACACACACACACACACACACACACACACACACACACACACACACACATTGTTCAAGCATCACATAGCATTACAGGGTTTAAGTCATTGTGTGTGTAAGTGAATGTTCAAGCACCATATGAGCTGGCAATCACGCCACAGTGTGTGCCTGCATTTTTGTGCATCCAGTCTTTGAGTGTGTGTGTGTGTGTGTGTGTGTAGTGTATATGCATGTGTGTGTGTGTGTGTGTGGGTGTGTGTGTGTGTGTGTGTGGTCGTGGGTGGGTGCGGGTAGAACGATGATATAGAAGGATGGTGATTAATTAGTATCTAGGTACACCCCGGTGTTTTAAAATGCACATCATTGCTTTTTTTTAAACACCCTTAAATAAGCTGTTTTACAGCTCCCACACCACTGCCAATGTGTCCTGTTTACATAGATAGTACAGTATAAAAAAAAATCCACTGGACACTATGTCCTGAAGTGCTTTTGTGTCTGGGGGAAACCTGAAAAGAGGAGTTGTAAGTAGTAGCCTAAGTAGTGAGATACCGCTTGTTGTACTCCACATCCCCATCTCCATCTCCATCTCCCATCTGTCCTTTTTCGCATTTCACTTACGTCTTCTCCTTCAAGTGTGTTGCAGTGCATCAGAAACACAGTCTGGTCATCGCCCAGCAGTCGCGCATTCATCTTACACTTGAAAGAAGAAGCAGATTGAAACGTCAAGGGGCTTTGATGTCTAGGTATAATCTGTATACATTGCGGCGTGTGTACTCTTCAAAGCAGAAGCAGAAGTAGTAAAATACTTTAAGCACATGATGATGAGTAAGAAGGCAGAGGGGAACTTAAGCGCACCCTTGCATCCAACAAGAAGGTGTAGGAGCGTCTAACTCGAGGCCAGGTTGTAGTGTGTATGTGTGTGTGCGTGCGTGTGGTGTGTGTGTGTGTGTGTGCCCCCGGATCATGACTCTCACTGCAAAGGTGCTAAATGTAGGCTTGTTGTTGTTTGCCTGTATAATCTCACAGTGAGTGCAGACAGAGGACATCAAGGCTTGTACTCTAGTCTGCTCGATGGAGTGAGTGTAAATCCCTATGACTACACAGAGAGACAGCTTGTCAGGCATAAAGTCCATTTTCATGAATTAGTCGCATATCTGATAGTGCAAGGAATTCAAATTTGATTAGGAGATTATTTCGAATAAAATAACATAACACATGATCACGTCGAAAGCATACATAATGTTCATGTTTATGGCATCTGCATTGTTAATACTATATTTGTGACAATTTCCTATTTGGCAATACATAATACAGTGACCCTCTAAAGAAGCATGATTTAGTCAATGGGTGTTGGACTAATGGAGCCAGCCAGCGAACGTTTTGCAGCGAACAACATGAAGGATGACCTCAGGGCCTTCATTTAATTAGGACTGGCTTAATATTAGCTCTCATTCTCGCGTGTGAACATTCTGACACAATACCAATGACGCAACATCTTAATTACACAGGTAAAGCTAATGGTAGCGATAACATGACATTATGTTCAATATTTACTAATTTGTCATGAGATTACTTTCACTGTTTGTAATAACATGCATTATCTATTAACAGCCATATTTAATACATTTCATAAGATCTATTTTTCTATTTTTCCCCAGCTTCTAATATCGTTCTCTACTTCACCTCACTAGTTCCATGCATTTTACACCACTGATAATGCAAATCAATAGACTTGCAGGAATGGTATTGGATGATTTAATAGCACAAAGCTCTCCAAGCAATAGCTGCTTAGCCATGCATCAAGATGCTTTTTTATGGTGTAGCACTAACCAAAAGATACTCCAAGGTAGCATGTTGAGACAAAATGGACACTGTTTTTATATATTTTTTGAAGATTTAAATTTTTTGGAGATATACTTTTTAAGATATACATTTTTTGCTGGTATTATTATTTTTTTGTTATTTCTTTATTTTTTAAATCACACTCTTGACTTGTACACACGGCTAGACATTAAACAGCCACTATGGTTTCAGGGTCGGCTGTGCCAGCGTCTCTGCCTTCCACTGAACACTGAGCAGTGCCACTGACGTGCAATCAGGCATGTATACAAGTGTGAATGAATTAGGAATGCAGCAATACAGCCCTCGGTTCAATACGTACGGTTTTTGGGTCGCGGTTTCGGTTCGGTTTTCGGTATGTGTTTTGTGCATAAGGAGTAAAAAAAACTTCTCCTATTTCCAAAATGATTTCTTTATTTTGGTTTGGCCTCTCCAACTTCCACTCAGTCACTGCATTTGCCAATTCCTCTGCCAAGTGTGCGCTTGTATGACTTTCATATAACGGACGAGTTTGCAGCACTGCGCTCTTCATCTCCCAATCCGACAAATAGTGGACCGTCACAGTGAGGTAACTCTCTGTTGCCCAGGAGGTCCAACTATCCATGGTGAGCGCAAGGTGCTGTGTTTTAGCCTGTTTGTCTTCAATGCCTTTGTGCGTGGTTTCATAGAGGCCGGGAATTACTTTGCTGCTGAAAAATGTACGAGAGGGCAGTGTAATGCGGATCGAGCGTTTTCATTACGTGACGAAAACCCACATCTCTAACCATTGAAAAGGGCTGCAAATCTTTCGCCATGAACATCCCCAATGCATTGGTTATTTTTTTGTGTTTTTCTGAACTGGTAGGATAGGCTTGTTGGAAGGCATCGGCTAGAGACTGCTGTTTTTTCTCTGACGCCAAAACCAAAATGTCCCCACACCACTGATAAGAAGACGGTGCTTCCTCAAACTGTTGCCTCTCAACTCTCGCCATGTTCAATTTGGTTTCGCTTTCTTAGCTACCTTGCTGTGTTCTGCTTTCTGTGAAGTCCTACTCCAGTGTTACCCCCAACATCATTGTGTAATTTGCATACTAACAGTGATTGGATATTACTCGCGTGGGGAGGGGGTTTCTCTGGCGACACAGATACACACACACACACAGATACACATACACGGAGCCAATTCGGAGAGAAATGCAAGTAAAGTAGTAAATCAGAATTTAATCGGAAAATGCCACAATTCGCAAGTGCGTATTGAACTGTGGATGGCGTACCGTACGGTACAATATTATATTGAGAACCGTGGCATCCCTAATGAATGCATGCATCTTTGTTTTCAGCACAGCTTGAAGGTCACGCAGTGTCTTGACTTAGACATGCAAGAACAACACTTCTTTCCCACTATGCCAATTCTGCCAATACTATCACAGAGAACCATTTATTGGATTGAAATGGTAATACAATTTAGTTTGTTACCATAGGGTGCTCTCTGCTCTAGGATTTAGAGCATGACATAGTGATGTCAGATACAGCAGAACAACATTTGACAACAGGGAGCACTGTACAATCCCATGGGGTACATCAGATATCTCAACATCTCCCATTGTGTAGGTTACATCCAATACAGCAGAACTAAAGCAGGTGGAGGCTGGGGTGGTGGTAGGGGGAAAGCCAGCTCAGCACTTAACTTCACAGAGAGTGTGTGTGTGTGAGATGGAAGGTCTTAAATTGACCACCTATCAGTGTACGTGCGTTTGATTGGACTGCGTTAGCTGTCAGCTGATAGGCGGCGCATGACTAGAGTGCCCCGACAAAACTAGCTACACCCATTTATCACCATCTCTCTCTCTCTCTCTCTCTCTCTCTCTCTCTCTCTCTCTCTCTCTCTCTCTCTCTCTCTCTCTCTCTCTCACCACCAACATCTAAGTCATCACCAACACCAACAGCACCTGCAACAGCAAACAATCGAAAGCTTAGCATCCTCTGTGCCTCCCAGATACATACAACCCCGCTTCAACCCTCCACCCACTCACCCCTGCCATCACCCTCCACCCACACACACCACACCCTCCACTTCTGTAACAGCTGGTCTCATTTCCCTGACATGTTAATAACACACCATCGAGATGAAAAGATCCGAATAGCATTTGGCGTTGCCAACAATCCCACAGGTAAGAAGCTTAAGCGGTGGCCCTCCAAGGCACCAGGGTTACAGAGGTGAGAGTTGAGCTGTGGAGAGGAGAGGCTTGTTTTATACTAAAGGCCCTGACACACCAAACCGACGTCAAAGCACTAGCGGTGACGAAGGCCGACTGTTGCGTCGCCTCGCATCGCCTGTGTCTTGTCCAAAAAGTTGCACTTGAACACACCGCAAAGACTACAGCCAACGGCCAACTAGCGCGTACGTTCTGCACCTGCATGAGAGGAAATAACTCTCCAAACCAGCAGGTGGCGGTTGTCTGTATTCCGTCATTCAAAAAGGGACACCAGAAGACCTTACAAACATGAAACAAAGCAACATTTGCCTACCATTTTCAGGTTTCGTAATGAAGCTACTTCTAATCGAGAATATGTCTGATAAGTTGCAAATTACACTGGCGAAAAATTAGATGATCCTTTTGTGCATGCCCCCTTGATGAAGTCATTTGCTGCTTTGCTCACTTCCGTTTCTCTTCTTGTGCACTGATTCGCTTAAGCTGAACAGCCAATCAGAGTGATTTCTCTCAACGACGTCCCTGATTCAACATGCTGAATTGGCCGAAAAACCGCAGACAAGGGCCGACTTGTGCCAACGGTGCGGGACACACCACAAAACTAGGGCCACAGATGCTCACCGACGGCCCGACTTTCGCCAACGACCGACCGTCGGCCAGTTGTGTCAGGGCCTTTAGTCCTTACTGAAGCACATCAGACCATTGGCTCATGACACACATGCATACCCACATACTCTTGGAGTGGTCTGGTGTTCTAGACAAGGCCAATCACTCAATTGTTTAGGTACATCCTTTTTCTCCCAGAATCCTCATCATTACTGTGCTGAATGTGTTCAATTTCAAGTTCAAAGTTCAAAATCTTTATTGTCCCCCAGGTGGAAATTGGTTTTGCAGCAAGAGCGCACATACAGTACAAATAGTATTTTTCTATTACCGTGTGTGTCGTGTATGTGTGTGTGTGTGTGTGTGCGCTTGTGTGTGTGTGTGTATGTTGATTTGACAAATTCCCAGTCTTATATTGTACCGTGTGTATCTCGTATTTCTGGGAAAAATGTTTCTCCTCCCTCCCGTCTGAGACAAGGTAAAAGGTAAGGGGTCTGACGGTTATCTGTTGTGTTCGTCATTGAACCGGAGGAGCAGGGACTCCCCATGATGGAAAAGCCCTGTTGTTCATAACCTTGTCGTCGGGAAAACACGGCTGAATGAGACCTCCCGGGAACCACAGGCAGCGGCTGGCTTATTGACATGCGACACATTAATGAGCCAACATGACAACACATGCACAGGGACATGGGAAATATCACATGTCTCTCACACACACACACATGCTGCATTTTAGTAGTCGACAACTATTCCCAAAAAGTAATCGAGTAGTCGATTAATCGCGGGAGATATATCATATTTCATTCACCAATAACAATGATCAATTCTCGTCAAAAAGGTAAAGGGTTTACTGTCCCTTTTCCACTGCATGGTATCCGGCTCAACTCGCTTGGATTGGTTTTCCATTAGTAAACGTTGTGGATAGTACCTGGTACTTTTTTTGGTATCACCTCAGTCGAGAATCCAAGCGAGCTGAGCCAATACTAAATGGTGATGTGAAAACATTGCTCATTTTTTTTTAGAAAAAGAGTTTTAATAATGAACGTATTTAGCAGCTATCTCATTGTTTAAAACAAAGGCAAATACCAAAAAGCTCTACCCTACTAATAAAAACGGGTTAGTAGTTTAATAAACATGAATAGAACAGGTAACAATCTTTTTTCCTGTTATGGCGATCCATCACCCCATAATAGTGCCTTTGTGATTTCTCTTCATGTGAATAGCGCTAGTCCTGCTGTGCAATTTCATCAAAACTTTGCACAATGTTCAAACCACCTATTTGCTTTGTGATAACTGGAAGTAGGCCTAATCTCATACTAGGAAGATAATAGGAAGAAGGCCTAATCTCATACTAGGAAGATAATAGGAAGTAGGCCTAATCTTATACGGAAGCTGTGTGTCTTGTGAAACTGAAACAGAGTTGGACTCGGACCGATGAGTGAACCCGAAAGCCACTGATATCCATGCAAAAATCCTACGTGATATTGCAGTTTAGCTTTTTGCATTATTAAAATAACCACATTTGTTTTAACAAATTGAAAAGAAAGAAACGATCAGTTGATAAAAAGGCAATTTTGCAGCAGTGGTCTCCGCCGGCTCCGATTTAGACAGGGTTTATATGTAGGCAGGACAAACTTGGGGGTAGGTGAAAAAGCAGTCCTCGATTGGCTATTGAGAGGCTGTTTACAAATGAGCTGCAATCTGATTGAACTAAACACCCAGCAAGCTTGTCTGAGCTGGAGATACTTTTGATTGCACTAAAAACGAGACTGCTTTCTTGTAGAGATAGCGGGAGTCTTTCTTTCTCTAAATACTTTAAATTCTGTTTATTTAACATGGCATAACGTAGAAAATAGTTGTTAGAATAGTGACAATAGTTGTCACAACAAAGTGAACGATTAGTCTACAACGATGCACAGTGTCGATTGGTTTTGATAGTCGAATATTCTGTGAAACTCCTAACACACACACATGCCCCCCCCCCCCCCCCCCACACACACACAGTCTCATAACACACACCCCACACACACACACACACACACACACACAGTCTCATTCACACACACACACACACACAGTCATGTGGTTTCATCACAACTGTGCTTTCATCACTACAGCTCTTCATCTTAGGTGATTAAAAGAGAAGAAGAGAGAGAGAGAGACAGAGAGAGAGGGAGGGAGACACAGACAGACAGACAGATTGCGCAAGGCTTACTAACAGAAGAGGAAAGGAAAATCTAGGAATGGTAAATAAAAAAAACAAAAAAAAACTAACAGCTGTACAAAAGGCAGAAATGCGTAAAGAAACAGAGGAACCGATGTCTCACCCTGGTTGGTCATGGCCTGACGTCATCCTAAGAGGAAGCGGGTTTGGTTTGGACCATGCTGGACCAGCGGTGGTTCTGGAAACTATCCGCCAAGCAAAGACCTCCGCAGAGACCATGTTGGTCGTTTCTGAAGATCCTTTACAGATGTTTCGGATACTTAAGAGGTGTGCAAATCCCCGAATGAAACTGGATTCCTCCGAGCAGTGTTTGAATAGGATTAAAAGGGATCCATCTCTTAGACTGAAGTGCATACTGGTCTCAAGGTTAACTTGTACAGTGAGTTTACCAGTGCGTGGTTATTGATGAAGGGCAGAGTGTAAACTAATCTAAGTCTCTCGATATCCACAGAAATGCAATTAAGTTAATACGATTTTTAACACGAGTGCAGCGATATCTTAAATAGAAATATGGATGGCTTAATACTTGAGCTGTTACACAATCACACCTTTTCTACCACTATACTAGCAAGGGGATATCAAGGTTATACAATGTGTTGTCCTATAACCCCACATTTTAAACACGACTGAATATATAACCCAGGCCAGATCTAATATACAATCATTGATGTATAGGGAAAAGGGGTAGTTGGACCTTATCTAGTTAGATTCACAGCTGCCAAACACACACACACACACACACCTACAGTAATTCTGCCCCATTCCCACACTTGCTTGTACATTTTGTCTTGCTCACTCAGAGAATATACGATTTCCGAAGACTGCCTGCATGTCACAGATACACTATCACTGTACCATTGCTGATAAGACACCAAGTTCACCAAGCCTCAAAACCCACCACCCTAATCACTCAGCTGATAAGAGTGTTCTCCATCAAGGATAAATTCTGATCTTGTCTGCCCTTGCTTGACACACACCCACACACACACACACAAACATACATAAAGCCACACACATGCACCCCCAGACACACACACACATATACAACCACACACTTGCACACACACACATACACACACACATGTATACACACACATCCAAGCCACACACATAGTTACACACATACACCCACACACCCTTTTCAGTGTGGCCCGACCATTCAGTCCTACCTCTTTGTCTCTGCTCAGTACGGTGACGTGCCGTGACTCCGGTGGGATGGAGGACCAGGAGGACTGAAGGCCTCCAAACAGAGCATTTCCACATGCCTACAAATGAGGTGCACCAGGATGGGAGCTGGGAATGTTGCTCAGGCGGAAGAAAAAAGGGCTGGCGACCGGTTGTACCACCAGTGCTCAGAAAGTCAAGTAAAAAAAAAGTTTTGTTGAAGGCTGTGCACGTGCGGACGTCGGCGTGATTAATGGCTTTTGATGCGGCGGCGTTTCCGAGGATGTTCACAGACGTGTGACGCGTCAGGAAGGGGGGGTCCTGCTCTCTTATCGTTTAGTAGCCCTGTTTGAGCTTTGTTGGCAACTACAGCGAGGGTCAAAGCCTTTTTACACAGTCTGTGGTTCCAAAATAGTCAAACGCCTCTGTTTTAAATAGAGGTATGTTGATGCACCGCTGCTACCAGGGAGCTGCAGGCCTCTTAAATCAGCCTCAATGAGGAGCCCAGCAGAGTCCGGCGCTGGCGGGAGGGCGAGAGCCGTGGTGTAACTGAGCCGTGTGATAATGATCACGCTCCTTTCTCTTGATTTCCCGCACTGAGGTGAATAATTGAAGCCATCATAATCGCCGAAATTACCCCCGCCGCTATCGCAATGCCAACGCTCCTCGCTAGATGCGATCGTGCGGCGTGCGGCCGTCATTCCGACCCACTCGTTCGCTTGCCTCCGACTCTTTTTTTTTTTTTTTTTTCACTCACCCTCTCTCCATTGTCTCTCTCTCTCTCTCTCTCTCTCTCTCTCTCTCTCTCTCTTTCTCTCCATCTAGTCTTTTCGCTTCCTTTCCACTTGTTTTATTCTCATTTCCGCTCTCTTTCCTTCACTTTCCACCTCTTTTTTTTCTCATCACTCTCTCCAACCATCCCACTCGTTTTCTGTTCCATGTCGTCAGACAAGATGCCTCGGAGGTATACGGTGATGACCGCATATGTAAAGAAAAGAAGAGAAACGGCTATACTGAGGCTGGGCCGGGGGGTCTGGTGGGGGTGTGTGTGTGTGTGTGGGGGGTGCGTGGTTGGGGTGTGGGGGGTGTGTGGTTGGGGAGTGTGCGGGTGTGTGGTAAAGCGGGGGTTGGGATGTGTGGAAAATGAAAGATGCGAAGGAATGTATGATCATTAGGATGGGCGATTATGTGAGCACAATGTCAAACGCCTCTTTGCTATTTAAGGCCTCGGCGCAGGGAACGGAGACGAGGAAGAATGTTTGACTCGGCGTAATTGTCATGCAACGCTGCTCGCCAGATACCAGTTAACCACATTTAACCAGCTTTCTGGGGGGGGTTTTTTCTGGAGAAAACAATGCGATTTAGTATCGGCCTTTTCATTCAACGGCATTCTGTCTAGGGACATGGGTTTAATTTCAAACTCAAACTTCCCCCTCTGGCTGTCTCTCGCCCTCTCTCTTCAATGCTTGTCTTCTCGTGTTCTCATTGGTACACACACTTCATCATACGTGTCCACCAGCGCACAATACACAAGTACACTACTCTTTATGGGACATAGAGACCGCAGTGTTTCTCACTCAAAGACTCCTTGAGAGATTTGCTGAGTGCAGCTCTGCAAGATGTGTGTGTGTAAGTGTGTGTGTGTAAGCAGCTTCAGTATTGGGGGCTACCAGTAGATAAATTAACAAAGGACCAGATGTAAAAGAGAACAGTTTAAATAGCAGCTTAAAATACTACTGCTACTTAGTGTGTGTGTGTGTGTGTGTGTGTGTGTGTGTACACAGCTTCAGTATTGGGGGCTACCAGTAGGTAAATTAACAAAGGACCAGATGCAAAAGAGAACAGTTTAAATAGCAGCTTAAAATACTACTGCTACTTAGCGTGTGTGCGTGTGCGCGTGTGTGGTGTGTGTGGTGTGTGTGCGTGCGTGTGTCTGTGTTGGGTAAGACTTGGTCCTGGGCAGTAAGTGGAGAGAGTTTACCATCCTGTCAGTGCTTTAACCATTCTCATGAGAACTGAGAACTGCTTTTCCACTGAGGAGATCCATTAGGAAAATAATTTCTTACTGGTTTCAGCTCCGCTTTAAAATGTGTGTGTGTGTGTGTGTGTGTGTGTGTTTGTGTGTGTGTGTGTGTGTGTGTGTGTGTGTGTGTGTGTGTGTGTGTGTGTGTGTGTGTGTGTGTGTGTGTGTGTGGTGTGTGTGTGTGTGTGTGTGTGTGTGTGTGTGTGTGTGTGTGTGTGTGAAGAGCTGAAAAAAGCTGAACAATAGAAAAAATACTGCTCTTTTTTTGCCAGTTCTCCCCATGGGACTGGTTAATCTGGCTCACGGGGGGTTAGAAGTTTGTTGACTTCTCATTTTCAGCCTTTCAGTTCGTCTACAACTGTCTTGGATGAAGTACACGTTGTTACAAAACGAATGAACCTCTATATAAACTGTCAACTTTGATACAACTCAATCGAGGGCATAGCTGGATGAATGCATATTTATCTAGATCTTTATTTTTTCTTGACCGGTAGAGGTTGCAACTCTGTATTTTCTGGCGCATTAATACATTACACAATGCTATTAACAATCTTCATATCTTATCTATGCAACTGTGACTGAAATTCACTAATTGTCAAATCTCTTCGAATACAGAGTAAGCCTCAACTTGTTACCTAACTCCATGCATATGGTACACATCACATCCCATTTTCTGTTCTTGTTTCCGTGACATCGGAATTGCAACATTTTTGATTTGGAGGTTGGACTCAATGTGTATCGGTTTCAACTTTGGTGCCATCTCTACGTTTGTGTTATTATTGGTTGGAGTCAAACAACGGAAGACCCCCCAAGCAGAGCAGAGCTGTGTAACATGCCAAAATGTGATCGTGTAGGTGTGTAATAACATGTTTTAATCACACGTTTGCTCATACACACGTATTTATGTAACATTTGCAAACAAAGTGTCTTAACTGACTACTCAGAAGAGATTGGGTCAGAACAAGGCATTATAATTCAGCCAGACCGCTGTCTGCTGTTTTAGCAATCAGTCTGTTTGCCTAAAAGACACAAATGATGGCAATTTAACAGCAATTGACAGAGGCAGTAATGACTTAGTGATGTTTGGCCTTATGTGGGCTTTTATAAGAGCTAGTAGAAGAATCAAAGAAATTATGTTTCATTTTTGCTGACGCAATTTAATGGTGGCAACAATGGAGATTAATGAGCATGCTTCTTGAAATTACATTTTCCCCAATTCTTTTTTCATCCATTTTCTTTTCTTTTATTTCTGCGACTGAAGTCTCGAATTAGCCGAAGCTTGAGGCAATATGTGTATCTGTATTTCTTTTTTTCTACAGTGAGATATCTTTAAATCATTTAATATCTAATGGCAAGGTAGACAGTCAACTCTCTCTCTCTCTCTCTCTCTCTCTCTCTCTCTCTGGGAGTGACTTTAATGAGAAAACTGGTGGAGAGGAGACAGCTCCGGCTGATTTGACGCTTCATCTGCCCAGAGCGAGCAGCTTCACCTGCTGGGCACATCGCACCACATCACGGCCAGTCGCCTTCAGTAAAGAAGAACCAGCCGTCATCAACACACACACACACACACACACACACACACACACACACACACACACAACCCTCATCTGCCAGTCTGTATCTGTCAGAGGATGCATCAACAACAAAACAATATGTAGTATTATGGTCCTCTGTCGCACACACACACAATGGAGAGAAATATCTTTGAAGCTGCATCCACCAAATGCATAACATTGTATTTTGTGGGCTATGCTGCCACTTTTTCTTTTTGCTTCAACCAACCACCAAACTAGAAGCAGAACTACCACCATGATTGTATAGTATGTTCCTCTTTGTCTTTGCTTCGAGAGTCATATGTACATGTGGCTGTGCATGCTGGAAAGCGATTATAAACAGAATTGTGCGTCATCTCAGTGTGCCCTCTGGGACCTTCAGTTATTGAATATGTGCAGAGAGACGTACAGTTTGATATGTGGATCTCTGCCTCTTGTGCTCATCTTCAAG